>CABHPP010139848.1:0-27947 GCA_902168425.1 Peromyscus attwateri | reverse complement strand
TGAAGTGCTTTAACGTGCATCTATGGAGACAATCTGGCAGTTGGTTATTGCTCTAACGAACAACCAAAAGGAGTTGGAAACTCTGGGAAATGGGAGCTTTTTGGCCAAGTGTTTTGTCCTTGTGTGTTTTTGAAGCAGTGTAGGTCATTAGCAAGTCTATGCTAATTGAATTTGATTTCAGGTCAACACTGTTACAGTCACACAGAGCACGCCAATAACATCCTGACACTGTGTGCTCTGATCATTAGGCCCAGGTTTTTCTAGCAGCAAAAATCCAGCCTTTGGATGATGATAGTCACATGGCACTTTGGGAATGTAATGGCTCCCTGCATTCTATAGGAAAAATCCAGGCACACAAGTCATCTCTGAGGTGGAGACAAATAGAATGGGGAACTCCACTTGCATGAGTGACATTCTCAAGTGGCTGATTGCCAGTCGGTGTCTGATAAGGAAGCCCTTCATAACACTGACAGACACGCTCAGATTCTTCACAAGATGTACCAGTTGATTAATTGCCCAAAGTGGGCCATGCCATACTTCTGCTTTAACAAAAGGAGGCCAGTAGAGCTTTTTCAGCAAGAGAAATGTGTATGATGCTTGTGTTACTTTCACATTCTTACATATTTTATAGATTGGGAAAATGGGACACTTGACCGAATTACCAAAATAATTTAATAGAAGAGCCGAGATCTCTGTGAACTACAATTAAAAGGCTCTGAAGGGTGAGAATTAACCTCTTGAATTCAGCTAGTTTGCTAATTTCTGAACAGTCCTTCAAGAGGCAATTTCCTTACATTCTCCTCTGTGCTTCACACGAGAGGAAATGGGGAACGTATTTCACAAGATGCATTGGGACTCATTTTAACATACATTGTCATGTTACACCTGGATGAGGAAACATGAAGTAATTAAGTAAAACCTATTGAGGAAAAAAGGGATTTCAGCTGAATTTAGCTAATTGGTCCCATGACTGGCCTGGAGTGTAGAAGGAAAAATATTCCAAGGTTTTTTTTTTTTTTTTCCTTTCTGTGTTTAATTAAGCCGAAGGCAATGGCAGTGTGGCTCTGCTGTGTTTGTATCTCATTACCCTCAGGAGCACCCTTTTTCCTCCTGTGACCTGCGCTTTAAGGGTGATACCATCACCTCATCAATTGCCAATGCCCCCAGTTCAATAACCGGCTATCACAGTGGTACATCTTTCTCCAGGAGAGGCAATCGCAGGTCTTGGCTCCTTCCAAAAATAGCTGGCTCTGCAGTGCCAGGCTCACTCCCAGACTCCCCCAGGCATCTGTGATCAGGAAAAGAGTTCATTCCTGAGCATTCCTTGGGATATGTGCAAAGTCAATAAAAATTGTATTTTCGTGACTTTGGTATTATGATATAACTGACCATATTTTCTTTAAGTCTTCCAGCACTTAGCATTCCTATTTTCCTTTAAGACCAGTGAAAAATTCTTTTATAAATACATGTTGTGTATGGCTTCCCATCCTATTGAGTTTAGCAGCCTGGATTGTAAAGAAGAGAAACTGAAGGCTTTTCATTTAGGACCTCGGGGTATAATAGGAGAACCTCTGGGGAGCCTGGTTTGACTAAACCTTAGCAAAAGTTGCAAATTGATATCTCATTTAGCGATATGTTAGAGTGTAGAAGTCCTTTTCTAGGTAAGGAAAAGGAAGTCCCCAGAGGCCTGTGTTCTATGCAGTATCATGTAAATTGGAGGCCAGGGAAGATTATGGGCAAGAGGGAGCAGTGCAGAGTTGGGAACCCACCAGAGTGTCCAGTAAGGGATTCCTTGCCTTGGTTCTGTGATCCTTCCCTTCACAATGTCGTGTCTTCCTTCCTGCATCACAGGGCTGTTAGATCAATGACTAAAATGTCCCGTTTAATCAAAGGACAGGAACATGACACTGATATTACAGAGGGGAAAGTCACCAGATTAGGCACCGGCACTCTTAAGAAAATAGCTCAGGTCAAAGTTAAGGACAAATTGCCTCAACTTTTCTTTTTCTATGATGAATTGAAAAAGAGGATATGACAAAACACTTCTTAATTGTAGGGATTAGTACATCTTCTCCAGCAAGGACAATATTGAACTAAATTACCACAAATAAATAAAATAAAAGCTATTAATTTAGCTTTTAACAATGGAAACATCTTCCCAGTAATTACACGAGACAGTGAATAGAAAATTCTACACTCTATCGAGCAGAACAAATACTCCCCGATTCTAGCATTCAAGAGTATTGTTTCTATCTGGGAAGTGACAGATACTCCAGTAACAATTACTACCCTGTGCGTTGTCTGCCTATACAGCCATGATTTATTCATATACCGTGATAATCTAAGACATTCTAAAATTTAAGGGAGAAATGATTAGTCGTGGAACAGGGAAAATTCTTTGTTTCAAACATAATGGAAACGATATAGCTTTAAAAATCTTTCATTTTCCTGACAGTAATTCAACCAGCTTTAGGAAATGGTCTAATTTTGCTGTCGATACCAACATCAACCACATGATGTCACCAATAACTACAACAGCAAACTGAGAGCCTGGGGGATGAGACTAATGTATGTATTCGTCTTTACTATAGGTTAAATTTTTATATGTTTTGCTAATGACTTCTTGCTGTATTTATTAAATTAATGAGAAATTGGTACTGGTTTGCTCTTTTTAAAAAATGAATTGACAACCATGGTATGATTCTTCAGACTTTCACAATTTGATATGTATGAAAAGTTAATAACAAAAATAAAAATAAAAGTTAGTAATAAGGTTAAAAAGTGGTTCTTTCAAAAGATCCACTTGCTTGCTGACCTTCACATGTGTCACCCAGTATAATTTGGAGGGAAAATGAATATTCATGAAAAGTGAATATTTTTCCATTTTTTTCCCTATTTTCCAGGTCTTAGGTTGATTTGGAGATACAGAAACCTTTATAACACATACATGCACACATACGTATGTGAACTGTAGAAGCTTTAGTCTCAACAAATGCCACAGTCTAGAATTCTTTTCTTTTGAAAATCTTTTTAGATTTGTTTTTATTATTTTATGCATATGAGTGTTTTGCCTGCATGTATGTTTATCTACCACATGCATGCTTGATGCCTGAGAAGGTGGCAAGCCTCCATGTGGGTGCTGGGAATCAAACCCAGGTCCTTTGCATTAACAAGTGAGCTTAACCGCTGATGCAGCTCTCCAGCCCCTAGAATTCTTTTCTTATGTGAAGTGTGAAGAAGACATTCTTATCCTCTGGAACATGCCAGTCATGTGTAATATTTGGGTTCTAGTTCAACATAGTGCACTATTAATTTAAATAAACTTTTCACCCTTATTCATAATGGCAAAGGCAATCTTTTCTACCTTCAGTTCTCGGCACGAATGAATTCTGAACATACAAGGTTAAAAATATAACCACATTGTGATTGAAAGACCAACTTTTTCTCTTGAAATGGTTTATCATAATATTATGCTTAATTATGCAAATATGCTGCAGGCTTTTTTATGGGTGCATCAGCCAAATTAAATACATCAAAGATGACAAATGCATATTCATTTATATATTCTGCACATATACCCTGCATGTAATATTCTATTAATTTAACAAATAATGGCATGTAGTGACACAAATAATGCAAAGAGAGAGGGCATGGAACCCAGCTGGCACATGTTAATGGAGAAACTCCAGGGAGGTCAAGGAAGGAGAAACTGGAGTTCAAGGTCACATTTGGCTATATAGCGAATTGAACGCCAGTCTTAACGAGATCTTGTCTCAAAACCAAAATCAAAAATGGAAAGCCAAAAAGCAAAACAAACCTGTTTCATAAGGATATTTTATTGTGTTGATTATTCTCTGACATTCCCAGAATGATTCTAGGATTTATAAGATTGGTGTAGTTTTATTAGTAATAAATAACATCAACTGAGGCTTTATAGTTAGCTCCTAATATGTGTGTGTATGTGTGTGTGTGTGTGTGTGTGTGTGTGTGTATACATACATGCATATGTGTGTGGTGTGTGTGCTGCACAGTTGGCATTGTTGTTATACTCATTGCCTCTTACTGTGCACTAAATACATTTTTCTTTCTGTTGAAAAATAAAAGGCACATGGGAGGGTAAGGGAATTTTTATTTTAAAAAAAGATATAATCTAGTACTTTAATTAGATAAAAACATGGAATAAAAAATTTACGTTTACAAATATTTCATGGCGAGAACATACAGCTGAATCTCCAATTGAGCATGCCTGATGTCTGACTTACTGACGTAGCCAAAGATAAATTTGCATCTAAATTGTAATTTACAGAGTCAGTTTGTGGAAAGCATGACATTTAGTCTTCTATTTATATTTTTCTGAGTATTTTAAAGTATCTACAAACAGTTATTAAAATTTCTTAATTTTTCAGATTGTTTTGATTATCACCAAGTTATTTTAGTGATGATGAGTAGGGGTTGGTGGTTTGGGACAGTAGCACACAGGGCCTCTGAGTCCAGAGCCTCTGGCTGGTCCTTCCATTGCTGTTTCATGGCGAACCACCAAATTTGTGTATTAATATCATCTCTAGTCATCAAAAAATAAGCTGAACTCACTTACTGATTTTTTATGTGATCAACTGAATGGACCTCACTCTGTCAACTGTCATTGTAATGAAACTTAGCAAATCCTAGCACCTTTTTAAAAGCACATTTTGCTATGGATGGTGAGCTGGTTACATATCAGTGTCAAACTGCTGGATTTAGAATTACCCAGGAGACACACCTCTGGGCATGCCTGTGTGAGTATTTCCTGAGAGGTTCACCTGAGGATAAAAGATCCATCCTGAATGGCACTTGAACCACCCTGGAGGCTAGGGTCCTGGACTGAATGTGACAGGGACAAGGAAGAAGGCAGCTCAGCACAGTATCTCTTTCCTTTGCTCCCTAATCCATCTAGAAGTGACCAAGCTCCCACTTTCACAGCTTCAAGACATTGCTATCCACACACGTTCCTTGAAGTCATAGCCAATAGCCACAAACTATGAGCCAAAGTCAATCATTCCTTTATGAAGTCATCTTTCATCAGGCCATTTGGTCACAACAGTGAAAAATACAGCTGTAAAATATGCATACATGCAGATATTCAGACCTTTAAATGATACATTTTTTGTAAAAGGTGCTTTTGTATATTCACAACAACTGAAAATCTTTGTAGGAAAATCTTGAAAAATAAAAATATTCTGCTATATTAATAACTTTTCTCAAAGTTGGTCTTACATAAAATAGTTTCATTTTATTATTATTGATTAATTTATTTTGTGCATTGTGACAGAGTAGATTGATTCGTGCCTTATTTACATAATTCCCACTTAATGGTTGATATTCATCCTGCAACAACTTGTTCAGCCAAAAACAGCATTCACATTGGACGTTCAGAGTGATATGCCCAGCTAGGAGTACACCACATGTGTTTGGAGAAGAGGATTTTTTGCAATGGGGGTTCAAATGAGTGTATGATCATTTAATATTTGGTAATGATAAAAACATCCTTATAGCTGTAGAAATAACATGTGACATTACATCCCAAGGAAGAACCTGTAAATGTTTTAATATATGCTTTTACTTATAATAATAAATGCAACTTCAGGGTTAGATGTTTAAATGTTCATTTCTCTCTAGGTGGTGATTCAGATTACCAAACAGTTTAAAGACAACTTTCCAGTTTATGTTCTTGAGAAAACAAGTGATGACTACACTCTCATAATTACATTCATTTTGTTAACTTGGTGGCCTCACTATTTATGAGAAATGATCTAAAATGCTTTTATTTTTTTCTTCTGCAGGAGAGGGTTCTGTTTCAGATGCTGCAGGCCAGTGTAGAGGCAGAATATTTTTCACTCAAGGGAAGCTGCACTGGGGAGTGCTATTCAGTGCTGAATTTTATTTTGTTTTGCTCAGCAAAACTGTTCACTTTTAACATGAAAAAGATGCCATTAAAATTCGGAGTACCTGGACTATGTTTAGGATATTGAGAAAAAGGAAGATCTGGGTCCGATAGATTAGTAATCAGGAGGGCATACCTGTTCATATCACAAATTGACAATTAATAAACATGTAGAAAACCCTGAGCTATGAAAATAAAACAAAACCAGGCATTGAGGCACTGTGACAAGTTACCAGACACTTGTTTGCTCTGTGATTGTCACGTGTGTTTTCTTCCTCTAAGTTTTGGTTACAAAGGAAGCACCGGTATTTCAAAGGTCTTTAAAGCAAGCACCACTCACCCACTCGTTCAGGGGAAGGAATGTGCTGGGCTGATCAGCTGAAAATACAACCTCTAGTGCTTTAGTCTTCACGGAGGGTACTGCTTTCCTGGGGCTGGCAGCAAGTTTCAGAGCGAGTGGACATTTTACACGTATCACTCCTCTGGAGAAGATGTCATCCACCACAACTATGGCTTCCCCCACACTGTCCTTTTCCTGTTTCTGTGAGTCCTGACACTGGGGAACATCGTTTTTCTACCCTTGCCATTAACTAGGTGTCCTGAAGTCCTCTTTTTTTCCTGCCTGGGTGATGAGAACTCAAAGACAGAGAAGACAGTGGGAAGGTCTGATTCAGTCTTGTCTCAAGTCCGTCTCTATTTTTGTTTGTAGTCCATTTGACTCTAGTTGAATTAAAGGGTCTCCTCAAATAGAGGATGATCCTTGCCCAAAAGACGTGGGAAAGTGATAGCTTTTGGAGATTGAAAACAACTGGTACATCAAGTCCTTGAAGCAAGAATTTCTGGGTTATCTCGGTTGTGGAATATTAGTTTAAGATGTGTTACATTCATTTATGTTGTGGAATATTTGTTTAATGATGCAAAGATATATTGAGTTCTTTTAGGTTGCATTTGCTTAACTTGGTAAAGCTGTGTTACTCTACCTGCCTAAAACACCCAATTGGTCTAATAAAGAGCTGAACAGTCAATAGCTAGGCAGGAGAGGGATAGGCAGGGCTGCCAGGCAGAGAAAATAAGAGGAGAAATCTAGGCTTGAGCAAGGGGGAGGAGCAATAAAAGGAGAAGGAGAGGAGGATGCCAGGGGCCAGCCACCCCGCCACAGCCAGCCATGGAGTAAGAAGGAAAGATATATATAAAGTTAAAAGCCCAGAGGCAAAATGTAGTTATAGAGAAACGGGATAATTTTTTTCCCCCCTGAAACAGGGTTCCTCTGTGTGGCTTTGGCGCCTCTCCTGGAACTCACTCTGTAGCCAAGGCTGGCCTCAAACATCCCAGAGATCCGCCTGCCTCTGCCTCCTGAGTGCTAGGATTAAAGGCGTGTGCCACCACCGCCTGGCCCGAAACAGGATAATTTAAGTTAGAAAAGCTGGCTAGAAACAAGCCAAGATAAGGCTGGGAACTCATAAATTATGAATAAGTCTCTGTGTATTTATTTGGGAGCTGGTGGGCCCCCAAAGAATAAAAAACAAAAACAAAACAAAATACTACATATCTCAGAGTTTTGCTTGAAATACATTTGGTAGCAAAAGAAACATCAATATGGCTTGATGGTGGGAATGATTGTTTCTTCATTGATATAACTTGATTATTATTATCATATCTGTATCTTACCCACTCCCCAAATAAATTTAGGAAGGGGAAATATAGGAGAGGGATATAAAAAAACCCTGTACAAACATAAAACTATCAATAGCAGTAGTTTAGAATAATAAAACCAACACTAATACAAATAGAAAGCAATGGAAATAGTAGGTCATCAAAACATGCGAGGAAATTTACATGCATTGTATTTTTCCGATGACTATATGAAACAGAATTATTCTGTGATTCTAATATGAAGAGGTTAGATTCCAGAAAGCTGCAAGAGTTGAGTGCTGAGAAAGATTTTAATAAAAGGTGTTAATAAAAGGGCATATTCTATCTAACTGATTTCCTGGCCTTGAATTTCATCATCTCCCCACTTATCCTTTTGTCATTAGAGGGGATCGTAGATGGCAAATGACAGAAGAGGAGGGGAGTAGGTTTGTCATCTCCTCCACAGATGACAAGTACATAAATGACTATGGTCTTTTCACTAACCCTTTGCCAGTCTGTGAGAGCAAGCTTCCACATAGGATGCTTTTTTTTTTTTTTACATATTTTTTTTTTTTTACAGAAAATTTTAGGATTGGAGATCATCAGAGCATCTTGTTCAAAGGGCACTTATCTTTAATCAGGACAGTTATATTAGAATTAGGCAGTTCTGATGTTCATGTGCCAGGCAGGAAGGAGACTGTGGCTAAAGCTCAGACACAGGAAGAAACTAGGAAGTCTCACTTGGACAGATATCCACAGAGCTACACAGAACCCAAAAAACTCATGTGCTGGCACACAAGCAGAAAGGTACAAATAAGAACTCATGAATGTGAAGATGACTTTAAAATAATCATTTAAAAAAAAGATACTGGTTTCCAATCCTATTTTTTGCAAAAATGTCAAGTTAATATTCCTCTTAACCTTACATTCTATATATAACCGCTAAGAGGCCATGTACCTCATTGCCAAAAAGAGGGTCTTGAAAAATAGGCAAAATCATGTCAATCTGTAGGGTAAGAATACTTGTGAAAAAATCTGATGTTGACATCAGCCAGCAAGATCTGGCAGTGAACAGTGACCAGATCCATCATTTTATGTGATTTTATTCAACACACTGTTTGATGTGAATTTGTCTCAGACATCGATAGTCTACCAGAGGTAACTGAATGTTAAGCCAAGGAAGGAGTTGTGGAAAGCAGCCCATTAGTTTGAGCAATTGCCATACATCAAACTTGTCTATACACATTTGTAAATAAATGCATTGTGCACAGGAACTACCTTCAGAAATTGTAGTGCATCCTCTAATGATCAGTTTTTCCAGCTAAGTATTTGATATTCATTCCATTAGGTCCTGTATAGTTTAGAAACCAGTCCTGTGTACAAGGTAGAAACACTAAGTAGAAACTACCCCTGAAACAGAATTATTATCCAATGAGACATTTAAATAAAGAGATGTGTGCTTTCCTTTCTTATGTATTTTAGTGTTAAAGACATCCCTTGTAGTCACCATTGCTCAAAGGTGCTCCTGAACCCCCATTTTCTCACTTCACATTGAGTATATAGAAGGAGAAAGATGGTCTGAATGTTTCCTGTGGGTTACAAAGTCCTTCCTCACCTGCTCTCCAGGGTCTCACTGTGTAGCCCAGGCTGGCCTCTAACCCCTGGTCCTCCTTTCTCAGCTTCTTGAGCACTGAGATTATAGGCATGAGTCACTGGGCTCAGCACAGAAGGTTTTTCTTAAGCTTTTTCTCTTGGGGATTGAATTAGGGCCTTGCACCTTCAAGCAAGTACTCTGCCACTGAGCTGTTACCATATTAAAACAAACAAACAAGCAAACAAACCCCAAACACACATTTTCTCAAAGCCACCAATGTAAAGATAATCTCCTGGACTCTACATGATTTTTTAAGGGTTCTCGAACTAAAACGCCATTATAGAT
This sequence comes from Peromyscus attwateri, assembly GCA_902168425.1. Lineage (NCBI taxonomy): Eukaryota > Metazoa > Chordata > Mammalia > Rodentia > Cricetidae > Peromyscus > Peromyscus attwateri. The sequence goes on along the minus strand of CABHPP010139848.1, from coordinate 18,456 downwards.
CAGAATGACATTGCTCTGTCTGATCCCATTAAATTAAAAGAGCAATGAAAACCTTCTCATTCCTCAATTCTTTGGGATCCTAGTAGAGGTTGTATTTTTTTTAAAGACATATAAGAACCATGTTTACATACATTCTATATACTTTCTACTAGTGACTGTTAAGAGTAGTGATTGATGAAAATTAATCAAATGATCAAGAAAAATACTAGCAGAGGTACAACAGTGAAAACAGTTATAATTCTTTTCAAAAATTTTCCCAAATGGTAGAAAATGGTGGACTTGTAACAACCAGTTATGACTTCTGCTCCTCATCAGAAGCAGAACTGAATGAGCTCCCTTCCCCACAGCAACACCATACAAGAAAATGACTTTCTTGGATGATAGTTCTAATAAAAAGACATCCTGACATTGTTTTTTTTTTTGTTTTGTTTTGTTTTGAGACAGGGTTTCTCTGTGTGGTTTTGGTGCCTGTCCTGGATCTCGCTCTGTAGACCAGGCTGGCCTCGAACTCACAGAGATCTGCTTGGCTCTTCCTCCCTAGTGCTGGGATTAAAGGCATGTGCCACCACTGCCTGGTAGACATTCTGACATTGTATATGAGTTATAAACACAGATCATTATGCTTCATTTACTTTTACTCTCAGTCGTGAATTGGCTGACTGCATGGCTCTATACCCATTCCAAAACGTAATAGTAATCTTTGCAACTATATCACAAAGGAGATGTCTATGCTAGGATGCTGTCATTGCAGAGATTCAGAGAGCCTACGTGTGTGTCCCAAGGTGATGTGGCAAAGGAATGGAAATTAATAATTAAACCCAGGTTTTTCTGATTTATCATGTAGAGTTTTTATATTTTGGGGGGTAAAGTTATATATTACAGCTGGGTGGTATGCAGTGATAGAAGAGGGGTGAGAAACAACACTATTAAGTTTTGTAGAAGCTGTTCTCCATTGACCTGCCAAGTCCATCATTGGTTTTCTATTTGTCTTACTTTGGTCCTCTGGAGACTAGAAGTTATGAGCTACAGTGCTGTGTTCCATGACTTCTGGCTCCTTGTAGGGAGCCACTGGAAAGTCTGCTCCTGATTCTGTGGTGCTCTACCAAGGCACTGACCATGTCCATCCTCCTGTGCTGTTTTGTTCATTTCCTCCCTACATCTTCTAAGATTCTAGTTCACCACAGACAGGTCTGAGGTCACATCCCTTTCTCTATTGTGGTTCTAAGTGCCTTTGTGTTCCCTATTTTTGTGTTACATTTCCCTGTTCACTCCTGTGTACAAATCTCTTTCCCAAGATTCATTGCTGTAAAAAAATGCATGGCTTTCATCTAACTACAAGGGAAGATTAGGAGAATCCAAATGGAGGGAACTTGTGTGAAATAACTAGCCTTTATACTCCAAAATGTCAAGAAAAACAAAACAAAACAACTAAGAGAACATTCCAGATATAAGGAAACTGAAGAGACTTGGCAATTCAGTGCAGGGAATAATCTGGAGCTGATTTCACAGAAGACTGTTACTTTTTCTGTGAAGACCATTTTGGATCAAAATTGGTGAAATTCAAGTAAAGACTATGCATTAAGCAATGGCTAGTTGTTAATTTCTTGTATTTTTCTGACTGTATTGTGATTGTAAGAGATAATGTCCTATTGTTAGGAAGTGCTCTTTGATGTATTTAAGGAAGTAAATTAATAAATTTATAACATGTCCTCATCTGGCTTTAAATGGAACAGAACAATTTAAATACACAAACACATAGACATAGACACAGAAACACACACACACACACACACACACACACACACACACACACACACACCTCAGACAGGAGAGAATAAGAGAAGAGGGTCAGAGAATGAGAAAGCCATCACAGTGCTAAAGTGTTAACAATCGAGAAATCTGGGGAAGGCAGGCACTGCAATATTTTGTACTGTTCTTACAACTTTTCTGGTTTTGGTTCCTGATACTGGGAACAAAAAAGAAATAATGGCACTACTGTTTAACCCTGCGATTGCTTCAGGGCCCCCCCGAGGTAGCAGCGGGTCAGGATCCAAGGCACACAGTTCTGAGAGGGAGCAGGTCAACATCAAATGCCTCATAGAATGTTCAGTGCTCCCCACTCTCCCAGATGGGATTCTCAAGTCCGGGCACTTTTATACAAATCTTGATATTCTTGACATGAAATGAATCACAGTAATCTTGAGTTATCATTGCAGTAACTTATTAAAACACACACACACACACACACACACACACACACACACATGCAGCTGAGAAGATTGCAGGGATCAAAGTACATTATAGTCTTTTATTTAAATTTCTGCCTCGCTGAGTTCAATTTTGAGAAGTGAACAGTAATAGTTTGGCATATCCACACAAGTAAAACATGAAACCACACCTCTCATATGATAGGGAATAAGATAGAATAGTAGACTCAAATATGCAGCAACTTAGATATAAACATTTTTACTAACTCACAGGCAACAGATGCAAAATTGTTAGTGATATGGAAACTCCTACTGTGAGAAAATACACAGGGAAACCCCATCAGCAGTGTGACATATTATTACCATACACTGTCCCTGGTATAATACATTAGAAAAACACACAACAGGGTTCTTCTCTTATTTTGGCTAAAGATGCATATTGTCAGTTTCTTCATGAGAAAACATAAACCAAAGCCAACCTGAGTTGTGTGGCACCGTCTATAATGTCTGATCAATACTCATCAACAGGGCTGCAGATATGAGAGGCAATGAGAGGATATCGAAACTCATGAATTAAGGAAGCATATCATCAACTAAATGCAATGTGGGGTTCTATATCCAACTCTGGAAGAGAAAACAAGCAATAAAGGAGAAGCTAATGAAGTACAAATAAGGTCAATAGACTAGGAATACTGAATCAATGCCAACTTACTGGTTTTGATGAAACCACCCTATTATTAAAACTGTTGAGGGAAGTTGGATAATATACATCTGTAAAATCCCTGCATTATTTTTGCACCTTACTGTCAGTCTTTATTTTTTCAAAATAATAAAATATTACTTAGGACTAGCTCTCTAAAGAAATTATGATAATTCTAACTTGAATGTTTCCGATTTTGAAGAGGAATAAATCACTCTAAGTTGAAAATGTTATTTTGTAGTAAAATAAAAAGGTTAAAAATTTAAACTCGTGTTCAGTTAATACTTAAAGATAAACATCAAATGATAATCTCATAAGTCTATGCCATTTATTGAATATTTATTCTGATATTTTAGTACTCCTTTTGATTAACATATAGAACACGAGCTGGAGATGCATGTTGGTGAGCTCAGTTCACTCATTTCTTGCCTCTAGAGAAGCCTCAGTGCTGACCCCAGCAAGCCAGAGGTCTGTGTTGCTACAATTTGCTTCTAATATTTCCTCTGCTTTTTTTTATCCACTGGGAATTTGTAGAAGAATGTGGCTCTTTTTCTCTGATACAGGAATAGAAGGGAAGTTGATTGCTGGAGGGAACACCATCTTTATTCTGACCCAGGAGCTTAGAGGAATACTGATTCCTGTCCCATTAAGGCTGAAAGACAACTCCTGCCTTAAGCTGGAGTTGAAGTCCTGGCCCTGATACAAATGTAATTACCAAGAGTATCATGGAGAACCACACATTTCCACTGCTCTGAAAGCCACACATAAGAGAGACAGAAGTCCACGTGGTTGTAGGAAAGGGCCACTGATATGTTTTACTTTTGATTTTTACTTGGGCAAGTAATTCTAAAGCAATAATCAGTTGTTACATTTATATATTATCAACACTGAAAGCTATTTAGATTTGACATTATCAAAATTTATTTTATCTTACTAGATAAATTCTGTAGACAGAGTTATAGATCCCCCCTCTCTCTTCCTCGTGTGTGTGTGTGTGTGTGTGTGTGTGTGTGTGTGTGTGTGTGTGTGTGTAGGTTCATGTGCTAGTGTATGTATGTGTGCATGTGAGTTTGTGTGATTGTGTGGAGGCCAGACTTGTCCAATGAGTGTCTTTCTCAGTCACTCTCCACCTAAGGTCTTGAGATGGAGTTCCTGATTGAATCTGCAGCTCATCAAGCTCTAGAGATGCTGTTGTAGTCACACTTCTCTGTGCTGTGGTTACAGACTCATGTCACAGAAGCCAGCTTTTTACACGTGAGCTGGGGGGAGCCAAACTCCAGCTTTTATGCATATATAGCAAGCACTTTACCTGCTGAGCCACATCCCTCAGCCTCTACTTTAAGATTTAACCTGGAAGTTTCCAGTGTTCTTGGAATCTTGAGGGAAACCTTTGTATTTTCTTAAGTCTATGAATAATCAACCCTAACCACATCACACTTTTTCCCCCTCTGGTGTTTTCCATTCAGTAACTTGGTACACAGTGCATAGTGATTAGCATGTCAAAATAGCACGTGGAGTCACCATTATCTTTGGCATGCTCTCTGAGGGTAATATACTCAAATTAGAAGAAAATTATAAGGGACTGTGTCACAGTAAATTCTCTATCCTTCCTCAAATTCTGAGAGCATTCATTAAATCACTGCTCATGAGCACTCAAAAATACCTCACACTTCAAGATATGATCTGTAGTTTGAACTCATAGACTAGACTGTAAGGGAAATAGCCAAAAGTATGTTCCAAGAGACAGAGTCTCACTCACAAATGACACTGTGAAGAGAACCTTGAACTTCCCACATGCCACTGAAGAATAGTGACTAGAAATGGAGAACTATAGAATAAACACATTCTCCAATTGTCCTTACTCCTAAATAACTTAGTTGTTTGAGAGATGTAAATATCAAACAGGATCTGTTTTATTTGACTGTTCAGTATCAATACATTCAAATAGGATTTTGAAGATGGTTTAGAATGTGGTTGTGTGACATTTGGATGAAATTTTTGGATTATTCATTAGTGTCCCTACATATTTGCAATATGTTTACTGTCCCAAATCATGCATATTTTTCTATGACCTTTTACAGTACTTTTCAAAGAAGCAGGCCCTGGTGTCTTCATAAACAAAGAAGGATAACAGTCTTATGTCTCATGGATGGAAGTGTTATGAATATTTCAATGTTACTATCAAGATATATTCATCTCTTTGGTAGGAAGATGTCATAGAAAGCCAGAATATTACTGTTATTATCCCATCTAGCCTCAGTGAACTTTAGAACCCAAAGGTCTTGTCTTTGTGAGTTTTATAATCCAGTCTGAAATATCTGGATTTGCTTTTAAATTTCATCAAATGTCTAGCTCCATCAATAATGTGCAAAGCCAAAGGTGAAACTCTAGCTATATTAAAAAGAAAAGTAACTCACAGAGACAAAATCTGTCAAAGGAGTGTAGTAGATGAGGTTATTGGGAGTGGCTTTCTTGAGCCAGGGTCAGGTTGTCACCCAGTAACCCCACATAATACAAGTCTTAGTTGCATTTTTTGAGAGGTGCAGCCAGTTCTGAGCTATCTTCTTCCATTCATTTCTTTATCCTGGAGCTTAGGAGACACTTTTGGGACTTATATAAGTATATAGTATCTAAGTATATAGTATAGAAGATAAATAAAAATATTTGCCGAATGGACACAAATGGGGGCTGGAGATGTTGCTCAGTGGAAGGATGCTTCCTTAGTATGTATGTGTCTCAGGCTTTTTTGCTTGTTTGTTTTGTTGTTATTTTCTTTTTTGAGTCAGGGTCTCATTGTGTAGCTCTGGTTTGTCCTAGGACTCACTATGTAGACCAGGCTTACCTTGAACTCACAAAAATCTTCCTGCCTCTGCCTTCTGAGCACCACCATACCCAGCTAGTCTCTGGGTTTGACCCCCATTGCCATAGAGAAAGGACACAGTTATATAAAGAAATACACTTTGAAGCAATCCTTTGCCTCAATTCTACCCAAGAAATCCATGGAACCCATCATATCCTATACATTGAGCAAATTAGTGTTAATAGTTATGATATTTTAAAGTGGACAATGATGCTTCAATAAAAGACATTTGAGTGTTAATTAAATGGGTCAGTCACACTCTCTCTAGAATTTTGATTTTATAATTGTTGCTAACAATGCCCATGTACATGTGTCTGCTTTTAATGAACGCTCTCTGAGGGGGTTTTATTTTAGTAGACAAGAGCTAAGATCTTTCTGAAGCTAAAATCCCAGGATAGCTGGCAAATAACCAGTGCTGGGCCTTATGTAAGGCAATATTATGTAAGTTGAAAAAGCTCCCAAGGAGAAGTGGGGTTCATTGTTCTCTCCTCTCCTTCTCAGCAGCCCATTCTTATTTTTGTCATACTGTATATCTCTCCTCCAATAGAGAGGAAATCCTGAATCTCCAATAAACTGGTAGAGTCACTTCCTACCAGACTTTTAGTACCTGTACTTGGGTGACTGAAGAGTTGGGGAATACAGTATTTGATAAAATAGTACCTTTGGTTTAAGGAGTTAGAAAGTCAGTGTGCATGTCTATTTTTAATTTTTTTACTTTATTATAAAAACTTGGAAATAAATAAAAACATCACCCACCCAAATGAACCATCTATAATTAACCATACATAATTATTTATATGTAACTAAGTATGAGTTCCTCAAGTTCTATGGTCTTTTGGGTTTTACTAAGTGTCTTCAAGGGATTATGAGAGCTAGGACAAGAGGGAGAGAGAGAGAGAGAGAGAGAGAGAGAGAGAGAGAGAGAGAGAGAGAAAGAAAGAGAGACTGGAAAAAGTGATTAGTTCAGAGGCACCAATATGATGACCACATAGTCTCAATGAACAATAACACTGTTACCAAACTCCCACTTACCCCTCCTGCTTACACTCCATAGACTCACAAGCTGGAGGCAGTACCCTGAAGAGCAGCCACAGAAGGAAGGGTTGCTCTGGGGACACTGTAAGTAGTGCACTACTACAATCAAGATGTTCTTGTTATGTCAAAATCACAATTGTTTTAAAAATACTGTGCATGTAAATATTAATGAAAACATACCCTCGTGAATGGAAAGGCATATGTAGTCATCTGACACCAATTGTTTATTCTATAAGGTGGAATTGTGAATAACTATAATGATAAGTCATTCTCATTTCCTTCTTATTTAGATACATTCTAAACTTTATGTAGTAATTGGTTGTCATACCTTAAGTTCTAAAACAACTTCTAAGTTTATAGAATAATATAACATGAGCCAATAAATGTGCCTAATATGGGCAACCGTAAATAAATCACACATGATGCTTTTTCTTTATTAGCGAGGCCAAACTATCTAGGTGTGATGGCACACACCTGTGATTCCAGCACTCAGGAGGTGGGGATAGGACGATCAAGAGGTTTAGTCTAGCCCAGACTACATAGAGAAACCCTCACTCAAGAAACAAGCCAGCCAGCCAGCCAGCCAACCAGTCAGCAAGCAACCACCACCACCACAACCAAAAAAACCTCAAAAAGGATAAAACAGAATTTCAGTTCCTGTGGTTTGGTTTGTTCCTTTGTGTGCTGAGATCCTGAACAATTTAATTTTGGTAAAGGATGTCACAAATAGTTCTCAGCCATTACCACAATTAAAGTCAAGACTGTAGAGAGTCATTTACACAACAACAATGAGACTTTGTGTCAGAATAAAATAATGTCATGGTTTAGATCAAGTATATGCACATGTTGTATATCTAAACACTTTAGGTGTGTCAGGTAGGATATTTTTAATTTCAACAGGATCCCTGATTCGAACTAGACAAATCATGCATCTGTGCTAACCCCCTAAAAACATCCCGAGGCAGGACAGAGTCCCAGGTGCAGTACCAATAAGACTCAGGCCGTTCTCTGACACTCTCCAATGTGTAGGAGCTAGTTCCTTAAGTTTGCTTCTGTACTGCTTCAAGATATGTGCTGGGGTAGCAACTGAGGCCACCTGCTCCCTTAATTCAGACTGTGGAAGGACAAGAGAACTTTCCTCCCAAGTGTGGAATACAGTCCTGTTGGTCAGAGAATGCTGTATGATGATTAGATTAAGTCTGTTTTTCAGACCAACCCCAGGCAAAGAAGAAAGATTATTTTGAATCTTACAGACTAAGATTCAACTTGGTAACAGGGGGAGGAGTACATTAATTTTGAATTTTCTGAGTTACATGGGAAATGAGTTTGTTCTTGAAAAATAGTTAGGGAGAGTTCTAGCAGATAGAAGAAAATGGATAATAAATACTGGTGAGGCAAAGGACAGTGTCTACTTTGTGACATAGCAGAAACAGAAAAAAAATCAACAAAATAAGAGTTAAGATATCCAGAATATATTTCTGGAGCTGCCAATAACAAGTAGTTTGTAAAGAGTCATAAAGTTTCTGGGCTTCAGTTACTGTATCAGCAGCAAGAACACCAGATAGTAAGAAATACCTCTGTGGCCCTGTTCAGTCAGCTCCATTATCAGGTTCTTATTTTCTACCCCTATCCTACCCTGCAACCTGCTTCCCAGCACACAAAGTATGCACTTCAGTGGATAGGTAAATACCTTTAAAGGAATGACTTTCTCAGTAGAAAATTTTTTTTTGATATATGTATGCTATTTATCTCATGGCAGATCAGCCAGTTTTTATGACCTAGCAGAGCAAGACAGTGTGTGGTACAATTATCTGTGAAATATAAGACAGCCTATGTCATCAGATAATGCAACCCAAGGTGGGCTTTGTTTCCTGGATGATCTGTGGGGTCACTGTGGATGGTGCCCAATCCTCAGATAAAGGGGCATGGCTCCACTTTTCTTTGGTTGCTTAACTCCAGCTCATTGTGAATGAGGATCAAACTCTTTGCTTTCAAGATACGATCGTTTATGCTACATTTTAAAAGCCAAGGTTTCTTTTGAAAGGCCCAGTTTGCTCTTTTAGTGTCATATGACACTCTTCACTTGCCCAGAAGGTCCCTAGACCTACAGCAGAGGCTCTCGAGCTTCTACAATAACATATAAATAAATACGTGAAATAATGAATTAAAATCATGTAATGCTTCTGTTTTCCTACAGTGGTCAGAAACATGCAGAAATTATTCCAATCACAGGCTAGTGCACTGGTGGTTGTGGGTGTTGAAATTAGTGACAAGAGTTATATGTTCAAAAACTATAGTGGCAGAAAGTAACGAGACCACAGGTTTCTAGTGAAAAATAGAAACCACTTGGTCTTATGGAAAATCAATCAAAACCCTTTGAATACACAGACATCATAATTTCATCGCCAAACCAGTAAAAAAAAAATGCCACCAAGATACATTTTAAAAATTGCCTGAATTGTGGAGTCAGCTTGTGGAGGGGACCTCTGAGAAATTCCGGCTGGTCTTACAGATGCTAATACCTTCTTATTTTCCCACGCTGACATCATATGCAAACTGCCACATCCAGAAGACATTTGCAGAATACGAAAGTAGTGGAATGAACATCATTCCTTCTTATTTGCAGCCGCTGGAGACCCTAATTGGAGTAACAGTGAATTTAAAGCAGTGGCCACTGCAGGAGTGCACTGCCATCTAAGACCCTCACTTTTTCGAAATGCATGCTTTGGAAAACTCAGTTCAACAGACCCCTGTGCTTTAGGTCATGCCAAATGCAGAGTATTTAAAAATATTTGAACAAGGCCCTCTGCATAAGCAAGACACTTGTGTAGCTTGATCTGCTTAAGTGGCCCCCTGGCAGTGGATCAGGATCCATCTCTGGTGCAAGAGCTGGCTTTTTGGAGCCCATTACCTCTGGTGGGACACCTTGCACAGCCTTGATGCAGGGGGAGGGGCTTGGACCTGCCTCACCTGAATGTACCAGGCTCTGCTGACTCCCCATGGGAGGCCTTACCTTTTCTGAGGAGGGAATGGGGGTTGGGTTGGGGGGGGAAGGGGGAGGAGGGAAGAAAGGGGGATCTGTGATTGGTATATAAAATGAATAAAAAATTTAATTAACAAAAGGAAATCTACTCAGAGAGCAGAAACAAAAATAAAATATTTGAACAGTTGTGACTTCCAGTTTTTGTTAGATTATATGTGGATGTGTTTGAGCAATTGTTAATTTAATATAGGCACACACTATATATTCATATTCATTAAGATTTCATTTCTCTCCTACCAAAACAGTAATTTCTTAAAGCGCTCATGGCTTTTGGACTCTTCCCATTGAAATGGGCAAGCTCGCACTTTTAAATGTCTCCTGATCACCGGCTGCTTCTCAGGCTAATAAAAGCCGGCTAAATCACAGCGAGGACAAAGGTCCCCACTGTGGTGCATGAAAAAGAAGATTTACAGTCATATGCTATGCTGAACAGCCTTGTTGAGGGCAGTGCAGTGCCCTGTGTCTGTGACAGGCTAAAACAAACCCCATGCCAGATCTGATTTCAGACTTACGTAAGAGGCCAGCTAGGCTGCAGCCTCAGCGCCTAGGAGGATAAAATGGATGTGAGTAGAGGGGCCACAAGGGAAGATGAGAGAGGGCCAGACCAGGCAATTAGTGCGCGCCTCGTTTGAATGACTGATTTCCCAGTGTTGATTTCGCTCCCAGGCCCGCTTTTCCCTGCAAGTCTTTCTTTGCTTCCTCTCCCGCACACAGACACACTTTCAATCACACCAGAAGCAGCACGCAAACATGAGGGTAACTTTATCGCATTTGGCCACATTCACAACCACAGAAAGGAGACGCCAGGCAAAGTTCTAGGGTGACGAGATCTCTAGTTCATGAAGACTGAATTTGTAACACCATCTCAAAGCAAAGGAAGCAGGGAGTACGCTGCCGTGGCCAGAAGCTGCCAAATATTAACCAGTCACCTGAATTTTAAACCTAGCCTTTCAACCATCATTCCATTTGTGTGCACTACCTTTGTATTGACTGATTCCTTAACAAACAAACAAACAAAAACACATACACAGAAAGCTGGTGTTGAAAGTATAATCACATAAATGTTTCTGAAAATAGATAGTGGGACTCCCTTCTTCTTCTTCTTCTTCTTCTTCTTCTTCTTCTTCTTCTTCTTCTTCTTCTTCTTCTTCTTCCTCCTCCTCCTCCTCCTCCTCCTCCTCCTCCTCCTCCTCCTCCTCCTTCATGTTATTCAAGTTGCATCTGTAAGAGGTCAGACTTTGCACAGCTCTAAACCCCTTCTGAAGCTTAGCTGTGACTAACCAGGGCTGGCTGTGCCCGCTCATTATTTATGCAGCTTCCAAACAACTCACTCCAGCAACTGTCCAAAAAGAAAGGAAAGAGCCCAGATGCTTCAGTGATGTAGGAAGGCACAGAAAAAAAGCCATGGTGATAGGACCCAGCCTGGGCTTCTCTGGTTGCGTTTGCAGAGAGAGGAAGGAAGTCAGGTTTGGGATGCAAATACATGAAGCCAGCAGTCCTCACTCTGGAGGTGGTTTAGCACTGAGCTGGGTTATCCTCAGCATATCACATTATTTCTTGGATTCTTAGCTGCCTCACATGTGCAATAAATGGTCCTCAAATTTGAGTGTGGGCAAATTTCATCTACAGGGTTTACTAACGTGTACTTTGCTTAGCCCCATTTCCAATTCTGATTCAGCGGGTCTGGGTGGGCTTTAGGAATCTGCCTTTCTGACAGTTTTTCAGGTCATGATCATACTGAAAGTTAGGAAATGACTCACTGAGAACTACTGACTAGGCTGACTTTCAAGGGATCTTGGAATACATAGATTGCTGGGGATGGACCCCAGGAACCATGTGCATGTTAGGGAAGCCCCATAATCTAAGCTACATCCCCAGCCCGTTCAGGGCCCTTCACCTTCTCTGTGGTGCACATCAGGGCATGTTGTGCTCAGATGTCACATATTGCTCATGCTGGCTCAAGGGGACAAAGGAATGGCCATAATGCATAATTTCTTCCCTGAGTTGGAAATCACAGGAGTTCATTGGTTTTGACATCATTCACTTACTGTACAGAGCAGAAGACAATAATAAATGACTGCTTGAAAGCCCCAAGGCATTATTTTTCAGCAGGTAAACACAGTGTCATCAATTCTCACAAATTTTGTCTGGTGGGGAATTTATTTGCCAACTTCATGTCAGTGAAACCCTGGCTTTCTTTTGATTCTGTTCATTTCTTTCATTTAAAAACCACATCTAGATATACTTTTCCTCCACCCTCCTTTAACTGTTACTGTAAGCACTTTAGTATATAAGTAGAGGATCAGTTTATTTAATAACGATTGTAAGATGCTAATTGTGATTATCATTCTGTTATTGTGACTTTAGAGAGGTAATTTCACTAGCTGTGTCTCAAAATTCTACTCTGCAAAAAGAACAGTCTCCAGAATTAACAGTATTTATTTAGAATTCTGCTTTTCTAAATATGTAAGTAAATGAAAATTTTTGGTTCCTGAATCAGAACCAAAATATAAACGAAAATGAGGCAAAGTATGTAAGTCTCATCTGGAGGCTCTAGACTCGGGGAAAAAAATTGTTTCAGCCCATCTGCTCCTGCAGGACTGCCCAAAATTGCTCTTCCTGCTTTGACTTCTGCTCCCCATACCTCTAACAGCTTCCTATGGCCACAAACCGCATCAAGGCTGTTCCATCCAGTATTGCCTGCCCTGGTGGCTTCCTACACCCTACACGGATTTTCTCCCCCTGGATTTTTGAACCTTTTGCTTATTGCACATTTTTGGATTCAGACTTTCAGAGAGACCTTCTGAAGCATGTGATTCTTTTTTGCCTCTTCCTGCTATGGTAACTTCACAGTATTTGTTAAACTTTTCCACTCATGCAGGGTGTTCATTGTTCATTCCCAACATCTCTGCTCTGTATTGGCTCTCCTGTCCTTGGATCCCAGCAGTATACATAGTTGCTATGTTCATTCTGTTTGCTAAATGAGTAAGGGAATATTGAAAATATGATATGGAAGAAATCTTTTTGCTACAAGAAGACATGAGTCTCTCTTACACTAGCTGAACATATTGTGCACATTACAAGCTGAGTGTTTATATAAATATGTAATACTGGATTACATAAGGCCATTTTCGTGAATTAGATAATGTACTTTGAGCATGCCCTCCCCTTGGCCCACTGCCCTCTTCTTTTCTCTCCTCTCTTCCTCCCATGAGTCCCTTTCACACTAGGCATCTCTGAAAGTGCCTTACTTATTAACATTAGCAGTTAGGACTCATGACATAGTAAGATATAGAACCATATTTGCAGAGTCTATGCTCTTAAACACTATGCTATAAATGGGAAGATCTAGCTCTTAACATTTCCTTTCCAAGAACTTCATGCTAAATGAATTCTCCATTTAGGCTTGATCACTTCTACATATAAAATTTTCACTGTTCCTGAATCAGCCTATTTCTTACAGTGAAAACTGTGATAAATCTCCCCTTATTCTGGCTCCAAATTTCCCTCATTGTTGTCTCTGTTTCTTAGTCTGAGCTCTGCTTTTGGAAGTCCACAGACCTAATCTCAGCAGTCAGGAGGCAGACACAAGCAGCTCTCTGTAACTTTGAGGCCAGCCTGATTTACACAGTGTCTTCCAGGCCAGCCAAGATTGCAGAGTGAGACCCTGTCTTAAAGGAAAATGAAGCCTACGGAGATGCATAGCCCCTCTTCTGTGATGCTTTCTAGCAGTTGGAGGCTGCTTAGCATTGCCTCTTGGAATCTTGTTTTTTTTCCAGTGTGACCTTCTCTGTTCTTTTAAAGGCTTCCTCTAGTGTAATCCTCTCACCTTCTCACATACTGGTTTCCCTTCTCTGGGAAAGCTCCTCTCATCTTTGTCCTTTTACTTTTGTCCTGGTATTGAACACATTTATGGTGTGATACCATCATTTAAGAACAGAAAGCACTCCAGAAGAAATTTCTGAAAGGTAAACATATGATGACAACTATGTCAATGAAGACATATAGTGTATACTATGATGAAAGTCAATTACATTAAGTCTCTAAGTATGCTATATAATTTTAGGCCCTTAAATTACTTTTCCAATAATGTGAAAATGAAGGATTTGATCTGTCTCACTGGAAATGCTTTGTCTCTAGTTAGCACCATTCTAGAAAATCTAGTAATGCTCCATACCTAATTTAAAGTTCTGTGGTAGTTGCACTTTTTTTAAAGTAAAGAAATTTTCAAATGGGTTTAGTTAACTCATAGTTCCAAAATGTCATTTCATTTTAATGTATGAGAAACATAAAATTATTTTAGGAAACAGTTTTACTTTTGTAGATAGTCTTCAATATTCACCTATATGTAAGGATGTGTCAACTTGGACTGGCTAGCTTTTAATTGCTCAATAGGCACGTGTGGCTGCTAGTGCCATACTGGACCCTGTGTCTCTCAATGCTCAAAGAGAGGTAGTGTCCAGCACATACTCATTCAGTGGGCTGCTTTTTAGACCTTGTTGTTTATGACTACCAGCAAATGGAGCTGACTTGACAATTGCTTTCTTCCAGAGTAGCTATAGAAGAAGAGAAATGCTTTGAAGTGACATCCTCTTCGGTCACATACACTGTCAAGTGGTAATTGAAAGGTGAAAAGATCCAAAGTTGTCATTGGCCAATTAAGAGGAAGTTGCAGAGAGCTAAAAAATCAAAACGACTGACTTCTCTTCCATTGGAAGTTAATAGAAAATTACTTTCAACCCTGGCTAGGCTGTAAGACCACTTGTGGAGCTTTCAAAGCTTACAGCTGCCGAAGTCCTACTTCGATCTGTTAATAGAGACTTCCTGGAGACAGACAGGTGGTCTAGGTCTGCAGTCCAGGTTCAGAACCACTTATCACAGTCACCTAGGGCTGGAAAAGCATGTTTTCCTTCATGAGGGAGTCCTCTTCTTCATTTGATATTTGAAGGAGATTCCCCTTAATCTCATTGGAAGCACATAGACTAGTGTTTTTCTCCTTTAACTTAAAAAATACCGGAGATAGAAAATTATTTTTAAAATAAATTCACCGAGGCTATGTATCAAACATTCCTCAATATTTGGGGAAATGTCAACAAATGGTTTTGAATTAATATTTATAATATAAATTGAAACAATTGCTTAGTGTGGCCTGAAGAAAAGAGGAATTAGAAATAATGCATGAACTAATAGGAGATGAGACAAGATGTCTCTAAGGGTGAGGATAAGACTCTGAATGGCTCACCTTTCATGGAAGCCAGTTGGACAGCGTATTTCAGTCTTAAAATCCTGACACCATTTGTTTTATTGCTCCCATCTTTCATATGGTCAAAATTTAAATTAAAGAGTATAAAGTTAGGTAGAAGATTAGGATAATTATCTGTAGTGTATTTCAGGCAAAGGAATTATATATCCAATACTGCTACAAAAACATTGAACAAATGATGTATTCATTATCTGTATTCTGTATCACCATGCAAGTTTATGCAAAGAGGTAAGATTATGGGAAAATACTTAGAAAACTCTAACTGAAAAAAAATAGAATACTAAATTTGTTCATTCTATGATCTCAAATCTAGAAAAACAAAGTATATCTTTTTACATATGCATATCAAATTAGGCAAGAAGAGATTCATCAATGTATTTACAAGTATTTATGAATTTTTATTAATATTTTTGTGATTATTCATTTTTCATGTTAACTTCAAGGGCCAGTTGTCTTTTTGATGCTCACATTGGTTCGGAGTTGACTGCCTCCAGGGAACAAGAGGCCAGGCTGTGGCTGGAGTTTCACATTCTACTGTCTGTGCAGCCAGAAGCACAGCCCAAACCAAGCAACAAATCCACTGAAAAAAGTCAAGTGCAAAATAAGAAACAAGAAAAAGACCTAACCTGGACAAAAATGGTGATATCCACAGGATAAACACATTCTGACCAGGCAGCTATTGTCAAGGGTAGGCTTTTTCTGTGAGCTCTTGGAGCTATATTTTTCCTAAACTTTTCAGTCCAAAGAAAGCACTATTTTGGAAAGCCTGGAGTTGTCAAAATACTTAGTTAAAACAAACACAGAACGCTACTTTGTTTGTTCAGTAAAGGTAATGTCATTCAATGCAACATGGAAATGCCTAGGAGTATATGGAACACCTGACAGGAACAGCCCAGTACCCACAATGCACTCCCCCAGCGGCTTCTTCCCGCCCCGCCCATATGCTAACATTACTGCTTTGGCTGCACAGACAAAAGAGAGGACCATCACTCTTAACTAATTTTCTGTTTCATGTTCAAACTGACAGCAGTCCTTCTGTCCCTTATACAAAGAATTACATTGAAAACTTATCTGTAAAACTAATACTGAATTTCTTACAAAAGGCACACAAGACCTTCTACAACCAGGGACCACGAGACTGCTTCCTTTTCCTTAGTAAATCTCTGAACTTATTATCTCTTTGTTTTCTGCTCTTTGATACCTGGAGCTCTAGCATCTCAGGGCTTTTGCATCTGTTATCCATCCTGCCTGGGAGACCCTGCAGATATCCACCCACCTACTCACTCACCCACTCCAAGACTGGGCAAAAGTAACATGGAGGTCCCCTCAAACTCCATTTAAAATTGTAGCTTGTTTTTCCCACTATGGTTCTACTATTAGAATTTCTCAAATCAGCTTTGACAAATCTCATCTTGGTTCCTCTAAGCCTGTTTCCTTTCATGTCAGTGGAAGATGTTTCATCCTCCCTAAATGGATAGTTTTTTAATTAGTGAAGCTGAGGTCACCTGTGGTCCCTCTTTTTTATCTCTGAACCACAATGCATGTGATCTACTCTTCTTCTCCCCTCCAAGACCGACCAGAATTCTTCCTTATTTAAAACGAGGTTTTCTACATCTCAGATCTCACACTCATCTCTTTCTCTTGGGCCATGATTCACCAGTGAGAAGGTATCTGTTCTGAATGTCTTTCTGTGGTTTTCATCCTCCAAACAACCTGCACATGTACTTTGTTGTATGATATTTTGTTTGTGTTCTGACAAATAAAGCTTGCCTGGAAATCAGAGGGCAGAGTTAGCCACTAGTTAACCACAGAGGCCAGGCAGTGGTGGCACACATCTTTAATCCCAGGACTTTGCAGGAGGAAGCAGGAAGATCAAGAGTTCAAGGCCATCCTGGGCTACACAAGATTGAACCAATCTAAAAGAGAAACAGAGCCAGGTGGTGGTGGTGCACATCTTTAATCCCAGCACTAGGGAGGTGGAGACAGGAATATAAGGCAGGTGGGGACAGGATCACGGCAGCCATTCAGTCTGAGGATTCCTGGAGATAGGAAGCCCCATTTGGTTTGAGATTTTGTAGAGGTAAGAGGTCTTGATGACTGGCTGCTTTGCTTTTCTGATCTTTCAGCTTTCATCCTAGTATCTGACTCTGGGTTTTTATTATTAAGACTAACTAGAATCTCGCTTCAGTACTTAAAGGTCACTTTTTGAAGAAAGAATCCAAAACAAGTTTTTTTTTTTTGTATTTTATTTTTTTTGTATTTTATTTTCCGGAGCTGAGGACCGAACCCAGGGCCTTGTGCTTGCTAGGCAAGTGCTCTACCACTGAGCTAAATCCCCAATCCCAACCCAACAAGTTTTAATCCTGGTGTATCTTAACTCTCACTGTCAAAACTAGAAAGTGGTCCATTCAGTTTTCATCACCAGTAACCTCACTTATGAAAGATAGAGATTCTATGTAAAACTGACTGAGTCGGTCTCTAGGCGTGGGTTTGTGATGCACACAATCTCACCTCCAATAACTCTGCAGGTGGTACTAATGCCCAGCAGAATCAAGACCTGTGCAGACTCAGCACCACAGTGCCTTACTGTCTTCTGTTACCCCTCTCATGGTTTTCCCTCTTAGCCTCTTCCTTCCTCTTGAATCCTCCAGCAGTTCCGGAGGCTGAGGAACGCATCCTTCTCATACCACCTTCTGTGGCTTCACCTGTTCTTTTTGTTGTCTTCCTTGCTGGATCCTTTCCCTGACACCTGAATGTAAGCAGTCCTCCACAATTCTCTGTTAATCCTCATCTCTTATGACGTTGAATATTGGAATTATTAATCGCTGCAGTAATTTCCAAAGTTCATTTCCGCGTGTCTTCTATTTCTAGATAAAAATCCAAAAATTTCCACCTTCTCACAGGTACTTCTAAACTATGGCATCTAAACCAAAGGTGTTGTTTTTCCCCATCGCCACACTTAGAACTTCAAAATCAATATTATGTAGCTTGTCTAGATCATGAGGCCCAACATTTTCCTGTTGGTCACATCTTTAGAGCAGTCCTTTGCTCCGTAATGTACATTTCATTCCTGCCATTCTTCTGGACTGGTAGACACAACCATTCTATTATCACTCTATTATCATTCCATCTTCTGAGATATATGTGTATATATCTCATATAACATTTTCTTTATCTATTCCTCTGTTACTGGGCACTCAGGTCAGGACCATAACAGCTATTGTGAACAATGCTTTAAGAAACAGTGGTGTGCAAGTAGCTCTATGATGTGTTGACTTAGAATCTAATTCCTTGGGTACATACCCAGGAGTGATACAGCTGGCTCATACAGTAGACTTACTTTTCAGT
>CABHPP010139847.1:0-25682 GCA_902168425.1 Peromyscus attwateri | reverse complement strand
AGAGAGAGAGAGAGAGAGAGAGAGAGAGAGTGAGACTCTGGCCATGGCAAGGGCTTTTGAAACCTCTTAGCCTACCCCCAGTGACACACTTCCTTTAACAAAGCCACACCTCCTAATCCTTTTAATCCTTTCAAATGGTGACACTCCCTGGTGACTAAACATTCAAATATGTGAGACTATGGGGGTGAGTCTTATTCAAACCACCACAGCTGTCCAGAGAAACAGACCAATAGTATCTAGATAGACTAGTTAGTCAGACAGGCAGACAGATAAATGGGTGACGAGACAGGGAAAGAGATGAGAAAGGTTACAGGAATTAGTTGAAGGAATTATTGATGCTGAGAACTTGTCTGCAGCTAGAGACCTAGCATAAAGTGAGTGATATAAATCAGCATGAATCCAAAGGCCCAAGAACTTGAGGGGCTGTTGGTATAAGAGCCTGAGTCTAAAAATTCTGAGTTTTCAGGGTGATGATATCTGAGGGGAAGAAAAAATAGATGTCCTAGATCTAAAAGATAAAGAGTGAACCTGGCCTCCTTGATTGATCATATTCAATGACAATGGTGAGGGTGAACACCTTTACCACTCAGTGCAATGTTTTAAATCTAATTGTTCAAAACATACCTTGATAGGTAGGTATCCTCAGCAGAAATACTTTCCAGCTAGTCTGGCAACCTTCAACCCACTCAAATGAACATGTAAGGTTAATATTCATAATTAACCACTGGCCTTGCTTAGTCTTGATGGGTTTTCTGTTTTCAGTTTCATTGGTTTCTGCTGTAATTTTTAATTTTTAAAAAACTATTACTTTATTTCTTTTTTACTTTGGATTTAAGTTGTTCAAGTGGGATTTACATTTTCAAATTCTTGGTCTGATAATCCTAACATTCCCACCATCCCTGGCATTTTACTTATGATAGGATGCATGACTACTTCCAAGAGTCTCAAAATTTTTCATTATGATTTTTAGAACTAGTGTGAACCATGAAACTGGCTTGCTCATTCCCTTCCTGTGTGTAAGAGGAAACATTGATGATAAAGATTAAATTACGACCTAGATCTGTATGTAGAGCAATGGCTTCCTAGTAGGACTGTCCATGAAAGCCATGGAGAAGAAAGGAATACACTCATCTCATCGGTTCCATGTATGAACATTGGTTTGAACTTCATGCTGCACTGAACTGGAAATACGAAAAGAAGGTAGATACATACCATCTGGGTCCCTTCCCTCAACACCATTAGCAACAACATTCTTTTTTTTTCCTTCTGTGCAGTTTCCCAGGACTATAATGATCTTTTAACCCCTTGAGTACTCTCAGCCCACCTCTTCTAATTTGCATTTTAACCAATAATTTCTTTCAGACTCTGACCTGCTTCTCAAGTTGTGATGTCAAAGACTTAAACGTTTTCTAGAGAGCTGGTGATCATGAGATAGCTATGTTCTGATGTTCCAAGATGGTACACTATGTATCCAGGACTACTGTGGCTCCCACTCAGAAAAGTAACACTGTATACATTGACTTCTAACATGACAGAACTCTCTGACTTAACTTTCTAATATAATTTATATTTATATTTTAGAAGGAAATGATAGTAAATATCTTAGAAATTAGGATGCATATTGTAAGTGAAAAGAAATGAAGTTGTGAATGGTATACCTCCCAAGTGTTTACAGTAAAGCCCCCATTCTGAATTTGAATATATTACCTGGAAAACCACCAAGTTACCATGAAACTAGAATATCCAAGCTGCCACTCTTTGCTGTGAAGACCTTAAGAGCATTAATAACTAATGTTAAGGTTTATGGGGCAGAAGTACCTTGGTAGCTTGAGGCCAAGGTATGCCACAGAGACCACAGCAAGCAACAGATTTCATGTAAGGGATTTATTGGAGGGTTGAAAGGCCATCTGGGAGCAGGAACAAGAGAGAGGATGGGGGGAGAGACAGAGACAGAGAAAGATAGACAGAGAGAGAGAGATAGACAGAGTGAGAGAACAAGAGAGAAGTCTATGATGGCCAGGCCTTTTAAAAGGCACCAGCATAGCATTTGGTGGCTGGCAGCTGGTACTGAGTCACTGAAGACAGACTGGGAAAGTGCCTGGTTTCTAACAACTAAGACGGCCCAGTCACCACTTTAGAAAAGATTACTGAAGTGAAATGGAGCAAATTCCTCAGATAACTTGACTTGTGGGGCAAAACAACCTTAAAACCAATCAGTGAAAACATGTAACTTGGGTTATTTTAAGCTGTAGTCTAGAAGCAGAAACTGAGTTGTCTGGCTTTTCAACAACCTGTGAGATAGTGACTCTTTGTTTCCCAGAGACATCCTTCTGGATCTACTATCCACCAACTCTGACTTGCTCTAGGTAAACATGCTGACAGATGATCCAGGGACCCCTACCTCTCCAGCCAAGAGTTGACTAATGGCCCCAGGACTGAAGATCTGAAAACAGGGTAAGGGTAAGGTGGACGCTTATTCATTCAGTCTCCTCCCTGCCAGTCATTGTGGGTGAGCATAGACTCCTGTTAACACTTCTGTGTCCCCAGCTTTGTGAGGCCAGCCTCTCTGGAGTCTCTAACCATAGTCCCTTCCTTTGTTCATTTAGGTTTGGGGATTGTAGTAGCTCACAATGCCAGCCCCCCAGTACTACACATACCCTTAGGTTTCTATGTCCTTGCCACTTAAATTGTTTCCTCTATTAAGTTTTAAACATTATCCCTTTTGTGTGTGGTAGGGCAGATCTGAATAGATTCCATACTTAATAATATACCAGTGGTGGAGGAAATGCCTAAAGACTCAAAACTTAAATAAAATCCCCAAGTCTAGGGCTTTCTGAGACGAAGCAGCACATACAGAGCTGTAGATTACCTTCTGACTTCACAGACTCTGTGATGGAGCTTTCAATAGAATGTGTTTATATTTTGGAAGGGGATGGTAGTAAACTTAGAAATTAGGATGAGCATCACATGTGAAAATAAATGAAGCTATGAATGGCATACTTCTCAAGTGATTATGGTAAAGCCCCAACTCTTAATTTGGATAAATTGCTAACAACCCAACTTAGCACACCCATTTGCGGTGGTAATCATTATTTTGCTGACTAGGCTCTATGTCTGGATTGCATTTCAATAGTGAATGCGAAGCCTATAAGCATTTTTTTTTTCCTAAACATCTTCCTACTCATAGGGAACCTAAAACCGGATTCAGAAAGCCCCAACACCTGGGCTGTATTTCTAGTTGAACATTTAGGACTTTTGATGACCTAAATGTTATCAAGGATCTTTGAGGTTAGTTACCAAAGCTGGCTTACTTCGAAGCTGAGCCCACTAGCTAACTGACTTATTGTCATCATGAATCATATTCCATTAGAAGACTTAACTGTAGGGCTCATTCATTCTCTGCTCTTATAACCATGTGTACAGGACATGCTCCAAGCACAGCCTTTCTGAGGATCTACTGAATTAGCAAGCTGCAATATTGTATTATATTGTATTGTATTATATTATATTAACACAAAATATGCCATATTTACACATAATTTAATATATTTCCCCCCACTAGGCACTCTTTTGAGTTGGAAGGATCCATAGCAAATTCAGAGGGAAAACAGAGTTGTGGTTTGAGAGTTCTAATCCTAGGTCTGTGACAAAGTATCAAGCATTTTTGAGCAGGTCATTCAACTCCCCTGGACCCTGGCTCCTTATTGACAAAGTGGAACATTTGCTAAAGTTATTATCCACACTCCAGTAGTTGGGACAGCCCCCTCCAAAGATTTGAGTGCTTATTTATTGCCTTTTGGGTAGTATCTAGAGAATATAGGACTATACATGCCTAGATATCTGGAGGCACTTGGAAGAAAGAGCTATGCATTCTGAGCATAGACACTCAGTTCCCCCAGCACAATGGTGCTCACCTCTGCTCTCTAGAATCCAAATTCATCTGCTGGCTTAATATCAGCTTGACCCTCCAAGTCCTTGTCTGTTACAGGCCAACTTTGATTTCATTTTCAGCTGACTTGTCTATTTTCTTGATATGATAGTTTATAAAGAAAACTTGAAGGGATTCTGAAATTGGTCTGGGCAGTATTGTTTTAGCAGGGGCCTTGAACTTCAATGGAAGAAAGCCAATCATACATTCTGCATGTATTTCACCAGAGATGACAGTCTGTATGTAGCTAATACCCGAGAGCATGCATTCTGAAGACACCTTTAACTGGAGGCTGCTCAGATGGAGAGAAGGGCAGAGAAAGGGAAATGAACATCTGGCAGGGTCAAGAGTGGTGAGTTGTGCCCACTACCAAGCATGTCCTGATTAAATGTTTCATGTTTCCCCCAGTCGGATACCACCTATCAGCTGTTCTTTTAGGCAGAGATAAAGCCACCTTTACAGGAAAATGCACTAGAACGGGGTTAATAAGTTACACAAAAATGATTGTTTCCAAGTGCTTGTATAATTCCCTTCCTGCCTCTCTGCTCCCTCCTAACCTCCCTCACTCCCTCTTTCTATTTCCTTGGCCAGCTCCACACCTGTTAATCGAGACATAGATTTTTACCCACAAGGACAAGGATGAAAATATTTTCCCTTCTACTGTCCCAGCGCTCATTTTCCACACCCACTAATTCCTTGCTTGTGAGACCTTCTGTCACTGGACACCAGCGACAAAAGACACACATTGTGTGCCTGCATTTTTCTCTTCACAGTTATTATTAGCTTTGCTACAGGATGAATAGACTTCACAGTAGTCCTATCTTTTGGTGGCTTGCTCCTAATTGATTAACTTCATCTTGGAGCCTTTAGTGCCCCTGCATGTTATTTTAATATTGTTCTACCATCTTGAAGATGGCATTTACATTGTGTTCATTTCTGCTTTATCCTTAACCTAATGACATGGGTTTGTGTCAGTCTCTATTGAGTAACATAGAGCTCCACCTGTTAGTGGAAGTGCTCACCTCTGCTCTGTGCTGTAATTTTGCCGATGTACTTGCTTTGAATTCTCACTTGTCATTGCATTTACTTGATTACTGATACAGTTGGGATTATTTTTGCAATCAGGTCTGGTGTTCGCTGTGTTCCCTCTTCACTTCAAGCTTCCATTTGATCACAAGACTACTTTATACTCTTCTCTCACCCTCACCATGAGCTCGATTTTTTCCTCTGATGATCTAGAATCTGTCTGTACATTGTTTCAATTTATGTAATATGTGCCATTAATTTTGTGACATATCTCCATGACTAAAATTTTTCTATAAATAAGTCTATAGCAACTCCACTGTTTTTCTACTTTTCTCATAAAGACCACTGTAATTTTAGTACAACTTAGTTATCCATTAAACACACTGTTTTATTGCATAGAATTATAATTTTACTTACATGGATCTCCAATCCTCATGTTAGATTACACAACAAAGAGAGTCAATAAAAATCGTTCCATGACTTCAGGCAGCATGTGTGTAACTCAGGTTGGTTTTCTCCCAAACTTTTCTTAGATTTTGCTGTGTTTTCCAATTGTTACAGAAACATATGATTAAGCAATTTTTAAAAATAAAGATTTGAGGCGGAAAACAGTATTTGTATGTCTAAAATGTATTTGTTTTGTCTTTATTTTTGAAGCAAGTGTAGCTAAGCACAGGATTCCAGAGTTAGAGTTAATTTCCTTCAGTTTGCTGAGGACACAAAGCCACCATCCTGACCTATATTGTTACAGATTAAAGCCGCGATCAACAAACAGGCACCACCAAGGCATGTCCCCTCCCTGAGTAACTCATCTCATGAGTAAACTTGTGTTTACCAGAGCTTTATGATTATTCATTATAACACAAAATGCATGTAGAAGTATAAAATTATAGTTCCATATGAAATGAACATACCTTTAAAAGTAGGTGAGTACACTTAAAAACCTGGATTGTCAGTCTGGTAAGATGGCTCAGAAGCTAAAGTTTCTTCTGCAAGGACTGACAGTCTGAGTTTGATCCCCAGTACACAAAGCAGAAGGAAAGAACTGACTCCTGTTGTTGTTCTCTAATAGATAGACAGACACGCGCACACACACACACACACACACACACACACACACACACATACATACACACACATGCACACACACACACAAATAAAATAAATTTAAAATCTTAATTATCAAAATGCAGATGAGGAAGTGAAATAAAATTATTTCATATGATTATAAAAAGTCTACTTACATATTTTTGTTTAATTTAACATCTTTACAATTTAAGACATATCCACCAATAATGTATTTCTTAATACTTTCAAAGAATGAGCACAGAAGCCTCAGGCTAGAGATAGTCACTGTAATGAGGAGACTCACAGACATGCAAGTTTGAAGTTTCTCATTCTGTAAATGTATGAAGGACATGAGTAATGAATAATACTGTGTCCATTTCATATGCTGAGAAACTGGAAAGACATAATAAATGCCTGAACAAATTTAAGTAAATGAATGGGTCCTGTGGGAGGACCCTTCTATATGCTGTGAATGTATGTTGCTTTCATTATTTGATAATAAAGCTGTTTGACCAATGGCAACGCAGAATAAGGTTAGGCGGCACAATCAAACTAAAGACAGAGAAGAAGGATGGAGCTGGGGAAGACACTGCCAGCCACCCAAGAAGCAAGATGCAAATTGATCAGTAAGCCACAGGCCACATGGTGATACATAGATTAATAGAAACAGGTTAATTTAAATGTAAGAGGTAGTTAATAATAAGCCTGAGCCATTGGCCAAACATTTATAATTAATATAATCCTCTGCATGGTAATTTGAGAAGTGGCTGCCTGGTATTTGTGAGTTGCTGGTATGACAGAAACTTCCATTTATATATGGCACCCAGCATTCATCACCTCCATCCACATAGAACCGGATAAAGCTTAAAGAAAGATTCTAAAACAGAGCTAAGTGCAGCTTCCTAGTCTCTTGCCTCTCATACAGGCCACTGCCTGTGTACTTGAGCTGCCAACATGAGCTGAGCCAACACGTGGAGGTTTTGGAGTTTTGCTCATATGGACAAAAAGGGTCAGAGATACACACTAACAACAGATTCAGACAAAATGGTCTCTAAATTGGTCACTGTGTGTTTGAAAAATATGCATAGGCTTGGGAGAGAGAAGAGAAAGAATATATACAAACTTAGATTAAAAATATAGATTTAAAAATAGTAAATTCCTTGAAAAGGAAATAGATAAAGAAAATATGATAAGCCATGTAAAGATGGAAAATAAACAGAATTTGGATTCTATATTTTAACGTGTTGTCTTTATATTTTTTGACTGCTAATGAGCAAATCATAACTAAGAGAACTTGGGTTATGGAGGCTATACTTATAACCAGAGTATATATTTTAAAAAATATCTTGACTCCAAAATTTAAGTCAAAAGATATGCCACTTTGGGGGAGAAGTTGTGTTTTTGTTTCCACAGGAAATAAGAAGCTATGGATTTATTCCGGGTTAAGGAAAATCAGGTTTGATTGAGGAAGACCCCCTTAATCCTAACTACAGACATGGGAAAATAAACCTAAAGTAACTACAAGACATGTAACATATATTTTACCTGCTCAAGCATAAAACAAAAAATTATCTTTGGCTGGCTTACGTGCAATACACACTCTATATTTCTTTTAATGTGTGTTAACCTAAAAGTTCATGTAGTTTCAGAACAAGGAAACCAGAGACCAATAAAAATGATGGTCCAGATGATCCAACATTCAAAACAGCTTCAAGGCTACTGACAGAAATGATCAAACTTCACAGCCAAGACTTAACAATTACCCTAAATTTTTTCAGGGTCCCCAAAAAATTATCAGTGCTCCCAATCAACAGGAAGTAGTCTAGAGAACTATGCTCACATTCCTAAAAAAATAGATTGTGGATGTTTGTCTTTGTTTACAGGGTTGGTTATAAATTGTTATTGGTCATAGTTAATCTCTTTCGAAAAGAAGAAAGGAGTATATGATATAAAAAAAATAGGGTAGATTATTGAATCTACTTTAATCCCCAAAACAGCTGTAATCTCAAAATATTTTACATTGATATGGATATGATATGGATTTAGTTTATTGATACAAATTTAAAGTTAATTTTGTTATATGTATATTTCTACTCTTGTTTAAGATATGTTTTTGCAACTCATTTAAAATTCTAATTAATATACAATAAAAATATAGATTAATAGTCATCTATTAATTACAAATAATTAAAAATACAGATTAATAATCTGTATTAATAAGTCATAACAGCAAACTTACAGTCATGGTAGGTTTTCTAGGTAGGTAATCTTCAAATACTTCAAAGACCTATAGAATATGGCATTTAAAATGTTTTAATAACTTAGACTTTTCTTGATGTGAGACAAGCACTGATCTACTCCCAAGAGGATGATGGTCACCAAAGACATTCCATATGGAGTTTGTTTTCTTTTTGGCAAAACTGGCCTGTTGGGAAAGAAATTGCCCTTGCCTCATCTGCTGACAGTAAGTAAGCTGTCCAATCTAGACAAGCAGAACACAAAGAAAAGGGACTGCTGAACTTTGCCAAGACAGGGTAGGACAGTCTTTCAAATTTTCCTGCTTTTGAAAAAGGTCTGTAAGATAATCTAGGCCTATAAGCCAATGTTGGATTCCCCAACATCACAGAGAAACCTTGGGTGACTGTCCAGGCAGCCAGCTGTTTCTGTCATTTCTTATATTTTTTTGGAAGTCACTTGCTTGTAGTTTCTGCTTACTCAGGTAATATTATTTTCTTTCTTGAGTCTTTGATGGAGCTAAAAACTAGATAATTATAGTTATAGTTTCCTTAATTATGATAAAGGATAAATTAGATATAAAACCTTAGACTCACCAAGATAGGATAGACAATTGAATGTTTTCTCTGATTTTGTCAAGTACAAATAGACTAGATATTGTAACTATAATTCTTGCTTGATAACTATTTTATTATTTATAATTTTACTATGTTAAGGTTGAAACCTTCCTTTTTGATTAGACAGGAAGGGTGAAGTGCTGTGGGAGGATGCTTCTGTAGACTGTGAATGTATTATGTTACTCTCATTGGTTAATAATAAAAGCTGATTTGGCCTATAGCCAAGCATAATAAGACTGAGTGGGAAAGACAAACAGAGATATAATAGGGGGAAGTAGGGCAAAGTCAGGAGAGACTTGATCTAGCCACCCAAGGAACAAGATGCCAAAGAACCAGTAAGCCAAGGCCCAGATGATGATGCATAGATTAATAGAAATGTGTTAATGTAAATCTAAGAGCTAGTTATAATAAGCCTGAGCCATAGGCCAAACATTTATAATTAACATAAGCCTCTGTGTGGTAATTAGAGAAGCAGCTGCTGGGTATTTGGGAGTTACTGGCAGGGCATCAACTTCCATTTACAACGAACAAATGAACGGATGGTCAGTCAGAGAAACAAAAAAGCTGCTTCAAATTGTTCCCCACCATTCATCTAACCATCTCCTCCTAAAACTCCCAGAGCAAAGCCGCAGCTCTTAGCCTATCTGTTGAAGAATGACTGTGCTGAGGCTTCTCATGTCTTTCAGGTCCTGAAATCATGGAGGATAACCCAGATTTTGAGGTTTACATAAACCTAGATAAGAAAGTGAGACCTCTAGCATTTCTGCTAAATGTTTACCATCAGTGAATGTACACATGTGCACATGCACACTCATCAGTCACATTATAGCATATTATTTGTAATAAGTGCAACATAAACTAGTATTGGCATGAGATCAGATACATAAGCCAATGGAGTTAAATAGACAGTTTAGATTAGAAACAAACCATGTAACTACAGCCAGTGATCTTCAAAAAAAAAAAGGAGCCAAGAACATGGAGTAGGGCAAGGACAATATTTTCCAAAGATGCTGCTAGAAAATTTTGATATCCAAGTGCAGAAAAAATTAGACCCCTATCTTTCAACATAACCTAAACCAACCCACAATTCATCAGACTTAAGTGTAAGACCTGGAACCATGAAATGCTCAAATAAAACATGGGAGAAAAGCTTTAAACATTGGAATGGGCAAGAAGGCTTCAAAACACAGGAAACAAAAGTAAAAATAGACAAAGGAGATGATACCACATTAGAAAGCCTCTTCTCAACATTATAAACAGAACAAAGAGACAACCCACTGTACATCTGATAAGGTGTATGAAGAGCAGCAATCAAAAGCAGTTCAGTATATATTGCAATTACAAATGAGCAATAGAACTAGACAGTTCTCAAATGAAGACATACAGCTGGTCAACAGATGATAAAACGTGGTTCAGGACAGTGGGACATCACCCCAGTGCAGGGAGAATAGCTATTAACAAGAAGACAAACGGTGCTAAATGCTGATGAAGACTGGGAGAAGAAGAAGCCTTTGCATAATACTGGGGAGAATGTAAATTACCTTAGGCATTGTGATTAAATGGCATAGTTTTTCTATAGAAAGCAACATTAAAAATGGTTGTTTATGCTCCAGCAATCCCACTACTGGGTATATTTAAAAAAAAAATCAAACATCTGTATTCCCATTATTGCAGCTCTACTAGATATAGTGAATAAAAGAGATCAGCTGGGTATCTATCAGCTGAAAAATGGACAAAGGAAATGTATTATATATACACAATGGGAGTCCACTCCATCAAAAAAATCTTGTCCTTTGTGAAAATAAGAATGGAAAAAGAGGACATTGCAGTAAGTGAAATAAGCCAAGCACAGAAGGACCCATATGATCTCGTATATGTGGAATCTATGGATGTTGATCCCATAGAACTAGGGAATAGAACAGAGGCTGGGAGATATAAGGGATAAAGAAGGAGAACTATTTGTCAATGGGAATTAAATGACAGTGAGACAAGAAAAATGATCTCAGATACTCCAATTCAAGCAGGGTGTCTGTAGACAATGATAATGTGCTGCATATTTCGGAAAAGCCATCAGAAAGAATTTTGGATGGTTTTACCACAAAGAAATAATGCATGTTTTAAGAAATACATCTTTTTACTCTAGTTTTGACATTGCACAGTGCATATAAATAATAAAGCATCACTGGTTACTCCATAAATATATATGATTTATGTCAATTAAAAAATAAATAACAGCAGCCCAATTATTTCTATGTGGTGTTCAAACATGACCTTCACAGGGTATCTATTCCATTCCAGCAAGCACTAGTAGCTAAATGGGTCAGTATTACCATGTTGGGAAACAGCATGTCACAAGCTAAAGATGCAGTTTCAAACAGCATTAAAATCTTGCTGAATCTATCAGATTTTCAAAAGAAGAGGCCCTGTTTCTTGTTTGGATGTTGTACCTCTGTGCTATATACCAACATGAAAAACTTTTACTCAGCTGATGGTTGGTCAATAAAGCTCGTCTTTTGAAAAGTCATTGTTAGTCAAAATAAATCCTCAAATTTAATTGTGTTGTTAGACATGTCTAAGATGTCAGAAGTCTTAGGGTTCCAAGACAAAGCATCACGCAGTAGTTCATATTCATTCAGGTGAAACGTTATTCTTCACTTTTAATGTGGTAACAATGTATTTCAGGCACTGTGCTAGACTTTGATAAAGAAAACACAACTCCTCCCTGTTTGTAACTGTTATTGTTTGGATCCTAGATGTTTCCCCTAAGACTCATGTGTCAGATTGAAAACTTGCAGAAGCTTTCAGAGGTAGGGCTCAATGGAGGAAAGCTAGATCATTGGAAACATGACCTTGACGGGGGATATTACGACCCCAGCTCCTTTCCTCTCTCTGCTTCCCCACTGCCAGTGGGCAAACAGGCTTTTCCTATCACGTATTTCTGCTGTAATGTACCATATCACCATAGGCCCGGTGGTCCAGGTAGCCTCTGAAAGGTGAGTCAAGATTATTCTCTTCTTCTTTTAAATTGATCATGTCAGATATTTTGTCTCCCTGACAGAGAGCTGACATGGTAGTTTTGGAATCCATTTTTCAAACACGTCTCTGGTATGCCCTGTGTGTCTCAGAGCCTTGCTCAAAGACATGTAGCCAGTTAATGATGGAGTAAAGGTTGGGGCGAATGCTTCCTGCTGGTAAATGACCTGAAATCTCTTTATACAAGGAAAATACTGAATGCATTAACTAATCTTTGAATTGAGTTCCAGAATATTAAGAACAATAATCCAAATATTCTGCTCCAGTCTCTATTGCAACAGTAATAACTACTAACATTAAGTAGTCCTCAACAAGTCTCAGATACTTTCTTATCTCTTAATATTGACTAAATAATTTACTTCTCAGAGGAACCCAATGGAATGAGTTATTGAACCCATTTTCTAGCAGAAAATAAAAATCTAAGACACTGAGTTCATAAGTAATTTTCCTCCAAAATAACAGGGTTTAAATCTTGCAGAAGGCTCCATAGTCTTGGCATTTTCCACAGTGTCCTTTGGCCACTAGGGAAAATGATCATTTATGTGCCAAGGCTCAGAAAGGCTTTGGAATCGGGAACAAATGATAAATCCCACATTTTCTCTTTATCTTTGCTGTTTTCTCCCTATCAGATTTTCTTGGAAAATCTGCATATTTAAATTCTTATTAATTTGAAGACCTCTTCCCATGTCTATGCCAAATAAAAGGCATTATTTGTGAGCACAGTTTCAATTCTATTTTTAAAAGAGTGCTTTTAATAACCAAGGTTCTCAGGATCCCACATATCCATTGAGTTCTTGCTACACTTCTTGTCAGGATTTCAGGTTTTGAAGGACTTTGATGTACACCCAGATAACTGTGCAGTGTACTACAAGAGTTGAGATTCCTAGAGAACGATTGAGCATTGTTTCATGAAACAGCTGGATCCTAAATGAGGTGCCTCTGCTTCCTAGATCCTAAGTTCATCAGATTAAGTGCCCTAAAATCAGAGGTGTACTGTTAGTTTTATATTTTAGAATATTTTTATCATAGTATTTGTTCTCTTGTAGATACTCCATTTTTATAAGAAAAAAATTAACAATTTCAACATACCTTTCTGTACTGGGAATGGCCCCACCAAGAGAAAAGTGGCTCATCAATCTGGAGCAAAATACAAAATTTTTAGATGGGGAAATTTGCTTGATTTATATATTTTACATTCTTAGGAAATTGAGATATATCCTTCTTGATGCTTACCTCTTACAGCTCCAAGCACTGAAATGAAAGAATGAACAAATGCAAACTAAGGGTAAGGAAGGGGAGAAAAGGAGAGGAGAGATCTGGAAACACTCTATGGAGTGTACCCAACTATCATGCACCTGCTCAATCCTGTTTTAATCCTGGAAAATTAATAATACCATGTTATCTCCATGCTTGCAGGTTAAAATTAGAAACATATTGGCAACTTGACAAAGAAGAACATGGACAATTTCTGAGTGGCAAGCAGGTCTTGAATGTATTCATATCCTATGCATCCTATGCTCAGTACACAGCAGGCAGCTAGGGCTCTGGCTGACTTGTTGCATGTATTACTATTAATAATATGTCATTAGGTGGAAGAGCTAATATCTGTTCTTAGCCTGTCTACATTCTCTCAGTATTAGCAACATCAAGGGTCATGGGCATTAATCTCTGATTATGCTTAAGGTTGATCACAAGGAAAATTCTTCTGGCTCTGAGACTGCAATATGAGCTAGAAAATGTCCCAACAGTCAGATTTCTATACCAGGAGAAA
This sequence comes from Peromyscus attwateri, assembly GCA_902168425.1. Lineage (NCBI taxonomy): Eukaryota > Metazoa > Chordata > Mammalia > Rodentia > Cricetidae > Peromyscus > Peromyscus attwateri. The sequence continues at coordinate 12,004 of CABHPP010139847.1, read as the reverse complement.
GAAACTGTGTTTTCTGGGATATCCCAATGCACTGCAATAGAATAAAACAGGAACAAAACCAAAACTCTTCACATTGATACTTTCAAATGATTTGTGTGGTGATATCTTATGTACCCTAATAATCTTATCTGGGGATCAGAGAACAGAGCAGCCACTAGATTAGACATAGTGGCCAAGACAGTGGTGGCATACACCTTTAATCCAATCACTTGGGAGGCAGGGATATATCTGGATCTCTGTGAATTCAAGGCCACACTGGGAACAGAGTCAGGCATTGGTGGCACACACCTTTAATCCCAGCACTTGAGATCTCATACCTTTGCTTGGAAAGCACACAGGCCTTTTTAATCCCAGGAAGTGACATGGCTGGATGGAGAACAATATATTAGGCATGAGGAGACAGGAACTAAACAGTAATTCAACTGAGACCCTCAGGAGTGAGGACTCAGAGGATTTCAGGCTGAGGATTTGGGGAGTTGGTGAGGTAATAGCTGATTGCTGTGGCTTGTTCTGTTTCTCTGATCTTTCAGCTTTTATCCTAATATCTGGATCCTTTTTTTTTTTATTAATAAGACCTTTTAAGACTTGTGTTACAGATTTGTTTGTATATAAATTTAGGAGACCCATGCATTCCAAAACAAGCCTTTTTGTGCCTCATTATGAACCACTCAATGGTGAATTTCTTCATAAAAATTGAGCGTGACCTAAAAATAAATGTGTGCTCTATAGGAGAAGCACAAATACAGAGAAGGTTCTTGTGGGGAAAAGGATAAATATCCCAGGGCATTCATGACCCTTTTCTTTCTTTCACTTAAAAAAGCAATTTTCTTCATTCTTCATAATTCCATAATAATGAAATGTGATAATATCCAATCTCATCTTCCCCTCCAGTTCCACCAACATCTTTCCAAACATGCCCTTACTCAACTTCTTGTCTTGTTCTTTTTTTCGTTTTTTCTTTTTCTCTCTTTCTTTCTTTCTTTCTTTCTTTCTCTCTCTCTCTCTCTCTCTCTCTCTCTCTCTCTCTTTCTTTCTTTCTTTCTTTCTTTTGAGACAGGGTTTCTCTGTGTCTCCCTGGCTGTCCTGGAACTCACTCTGTAGACAGGCTGGCTTCAAACTCTCAGAGATCTACCTGCCTCTGCCTATTTGTTTTTTGTTTTCTTTTGTGTAGGCAGAGTTTCTCTGTGTCTTGGTAGCCACTCCCAAATAACCACACAGAAACATAATATTAATTATAAATGCTTGGCCAATAGCTCAGGCTTGTTACTCACTAACTCTTACAACTTAAATTAATCCTATATTAATTTACATTCTGCCACATGATGTTACCTCTCTTTCATCTTGCACATCCTGTTTTCTCTCTGTGTCTCACTGGCAACTCCTCTGACTCTGTCTTTCTTCTTTCCAGTGTCTGGGTACCTCACTCAGGATGACTTTTTTTCTAGTTCCATCAATTTGCCTGCAAATTTTATGTCATCTTTTTAACAGCTAAGTAATACTCCACTGTGTAAATGTGCCATAATTTCTTTATCCACTCTTCTGTTGAGGGATATCTAGATTGTTTCCAAGTTTTGGCTATTATGAGTAAAGCCACTATGAACACAGTTGAGGAAGAGTCCTTGTGATGGGATGGAACATCCTTTGGGTTATGCCCAAGAGTGATGTAGCTGGCTGGGTCTTGAGGTAGATTGACTACTAGTTTTCTGAGGAATTCTCATATTGATTTCCAAAGTGGCTGTACAAGTTTGTACTCTCAACTATGGAGGAGTGTTCCTCTTGATTAACATCCTCTCCAATATAAGCTGTCACTTGTGTTTTCTATTTTAGCCATTCTGACAGGTGTAAGATGGAATCTCAGAGTCATGTTTATGTGCATTTTCCTGATGGCTAAGGATGTTGAACATTTCTTTAAATGTTTGGCAGCCATTTGAGCGTCCTCTATTGAGAATTCTCTGTTTAGACCGGTATTCTTTTTTTTTTAAAAAAATTGGATTATTTGTTTTGTTGATGTCTAGTTCCTTGAGTTCTTTATATATTTTGGATATTAGTTTTCTGAGAGATGTGGGGTTGGTGAAAATCTTTTACCATTCTGTAGGCTGCTGTTTTGTCCTATTGTCTGAATCCTTTACCTTACAGAAATTTTCAGTTTCATGGGGTTGCATTTATTAATTGTTGATCTCAGTGCCTCTGCTATCATGGTTTTCTTTAGGAAGTTGACTCCTGGGCAATGTGTTCAAGGCGATTTTCCACTTTCTCTTCTATTAGGTTCAGTGTATCTGGTTTTATGTTGAGGTCTTTGATCGATTTGGACTTGAGTTTTGTGCATGGTGATGGATACGAATCTATTTGCATTCTTCTACATGCTGACATCCAGTTATGACAACACTATTTGCTGAAGATGCTTTCTTGTTTCCATTCTGTAATTCTGAATTCTTCATAAACAATCCAGTGTCCATAGATGTGTAGATTTGAACCTCTCTGGGTTGCTGTTGCTGTTGTTTTGCCAATACTGTGAAGTTTTTATTACTATAGCTCTGTAGTAGAGCTTGAGGTCAGGGATGGTGATGCCTCCAGAGGTGGTTTTATTGTACAGAATTGTTTTAGCTATCCTGGGTTTTTTGTTTTTCCATATGAAGTTGAGTATTATTCTTTCAAGGTTTGTAAATAATTGTATTGGAATTTTGATGGGAATTTTGGAATTGTGTTGAATTTTTAGATTGCTTTTGGTAGGATGGCCATTTTTACTATGTTAATCCTACCAATCCATGAGCATGGGAGATCTTTCCATCTTCTGATACCTTCTTCAATTACTTTCTTCAGAGTATTAAAGTTCTTGTCATACAAATCTCCCACTTGCTTGGTTGGAGTTACCACAAGATAGTTTACTATGTTATTTGTGGCTGTTGTGAAGGGTGTTGTTTCTCAGAGTTCTTCCACAGTTTCTTTGTTGTTTGTATATAAGAGGACTATGGATTTTTTTTTAGTTAATCTGGTTTGCAACCACTTTACTAAAGGTATTTTTCAACTGTAGGAGCTCCCCAGTAGAATTTTTTGGGTCTCTTATGTATACTATAGAATCATCTGCAAAAAATGATACTTTGACTTCTTCCTTTCCAAATTGTCTCCTCTTGATCTCCTTCAGTTGTCTTATTGCCTCAGTTTGAACTTCAAGTACTATATTAAATAGATATGCAGAGGGTGGAGAGCCTTGTCATGTTCCCAAGTTTAGTGGAATTGCTTTGAGTTGCTCTCTACTTAATTTGATGTTTCTGCATCTTTGTTTTATAATCCACTAAGTCCAATTAATGCTATCCATGTTCTTTCATTCAGAACTTCAGATACTGATATAGCACAGTATTTGTCTCCTGGATTTCCCTCTTGAAGACAAGTATGAACATCAGGACAAAGGGCAGAAAGATTGCAAGGCTCACAGGACACTAAGGATGCAGATAGACTAAGGAGGAGGTGACACTGATAAACAGAATGGCAGACTTATTTGTGTATCTTATATAGTATTTATGCCAAATTTAAGCCACAATTAGTGCTGAACAAGGCATATAACTCTTTAGTAGGAAACCTGCTGGCATTCTGACATGTGACTCCAAGAAAAGAAATTGAGGCAGATGCAGCAACTGGAAATTAAGGGTTTCCACAGAAAGGAGAGAGACGGAATGAACTTTCATTCTCTGTACAAACATTCCCCAGATCTTTGGCTGTCACTGAACCATACAAGGGCTGCATAGATTCTAACTAAAAGCTAAAAACACAGAACTGGAATTTGACCTGTAGTCAAAGAGACAAAGTTTTGATTTGAATCTAGTTTATTTAATTACCTCTGTTTTAAAACAATAAAAAACTATCCCTCCAGAGAAATATAATACAATTCAATGTCTTCACAGAAATATTTACAATTTCAAAATATACTTGAAAATTTTAACATAAAAAGAATCAGGAAAATATTATTCATTCTTAAGAGAAAAGATAATCAATGACAACCAGCCCTTTAATGCCTGGAATGTTGGAATTAGCAGGTAATTAGAGTTATATGCAATGATATAGAGGACAATATGCTTACAACTAACAAAAGTGTAAGCAGGTAAGATAACTCATAGAGATAAATATGTAAATGCACTAAATGGAAATTCCAGAATTGAAAGGCTAGAGTAAAGACAATAAAAATTGGAGTAGGTGGGGTCTACAGAATGGAGATGACTGGAAGGGCTGGTAAACTAGTAGACAGCCAATTAGAAACTGTTAACAGGAACAGAGAGAATGGGAGGTTCCTGAGTATTTGAATCTTTAGTCTCAGGATCATACATTTTATTAATAAATGCAAAAGGTCAAACATGTAAAATTGGAATCTCAAGAGAAAGAGATAGCCTAGAAAGTTTCTCAAAAGTTATATATTCATAAATCAACATGCATAGATCATTCCAAGAATGATAAATATGAAGAAAATGTACATGGTATATCATAATTAAACTACTAAAACTAAAGCTAAAAGGTAACTCTAGATTTTTCAACTGGCTGGGGTTATCTGAAACAAAACTGCATTTCCCAGGTTCCTTTGCAGCTAGGTATGGTCACATGAATAAATGCTTAACTAATGATATGCAGAGAACAGGGGCTACACAATATCTAGGATGTGCCCTTAAAGAAAAAAGATGCCTTTCTTCTTCCTTTTCCTGCCTTCATGTTGACTATAGTATTATATGATGTGGTGTCATAATGGGCTGTGTGCAAGAGCAATGCCTTCTAGAATACAAAGTAACAATTTAGAAGGCACCTGAAACTTGTAATGCACAGAGCACCATTAGAGATCTGATTTTTTTTGTCTTACTTTATTTTATGCTATTATAACAAAGTGCCTGAGACTGAGTAACTTATTAAAAAGAGAAATTTATTTTGCACAGCTCTGGAGTCTGGGAAGTCAAAGTAGAGACAGTATCAGATCGGGACTGAGCTGTCTGACTCTGAAGATGTCACCTTGAATGCTGTGAGCCTGGAGAGGAAGAGTGTCCTCACAAGGCAGAAGAGCAGAAAATGCCAAGGTCAACTCTCTCCCTCAGCCCTGTTCATGGGGGAGGGGACCCCAAGGTCCCATCACTTCTTAGAAGCCTCTCTTCTTAAAGAGTAGCCCTGGTGTCTGTGAACTCACCCCACTGCCCCATCACAGCACACTGTGATGAGCATATCATCACAGTAGCATATCATCACAGCCTCACTGTGTGATATGCTACTGAGAATCTGTTTCAGGCCACACTCGCACAGGGGGCAAAGCAAAGCACAAAGGAGCTGAATGTCCAGCAAAGAGATAATTAGATTTAAAACAAATGTTTATTTTAATAAGGCAAGTGGTTACTAGTGAAGCCAGTGTTATTCTCCTTGGTAATTTTCCTAAGCTTAATGTAAATAATTCTTTGTTAAATGACTCAAAGGAGTTTTCAATCAATTAATGCCAGAAAAACAAGAGAAGAAAGTCATGAGCAGAAGAGAGGGAGCCTATTGCTGTTTCTTCACTGCGCTCTCATCCTGTCTTGTCATAACTTGGAGCTGTTCACCCACTCTCCTGACTTCTCTTTGGCTTGCATGAAGTTGGTCTGTGTGCTGACTGGTGTTGGCAGGACTAGCAAGGATCTATGAATTTAGCATGCATATATAGCTACTTTTCTACTTTGTGTTAGGGTGCACTTCTAATCTCCCATGGGTAGGGATTATCTTTCATCTTTTGTATGCTTTACCGGGTGAGGCCCATCCTCATTCTCAGGTTTTCAGCCTCTACCACTATCTCACCCTGGGGTGGGACAGTTACTAGTTAGTGGTGCTACCCTATGAAAAAGAGTAAGCATTTTCTATATGAACTTTTCAGTATGGATTATTGAGTAGAAAAAAATGTCAGGTTTTTTTCTAAACATTGATTGTAATCTCTGATACATATGTATACATATGATGAAATATTTAGAAAATTAATCACTAATTTAAAGCAAGACCTTAAAGTAAAACACTTCATTGTGTTTTCTTGGGACTTATCTACTAATGAATGCTTCCTCTATTTTATAATTTTGGTAACTGTCTTGCCACAGGGCTCATGCATGACTCTCAGATAGGTTTGTTGTCTTGGTGTGGGGGAGGGCAGTAATGGGGACTGGGTTCTATACCTCATGCATATGAGGAAATACTGTACCAACTGTACAGCAGGTTACTGATGTTCCAAGGATCAATTTAGAGCTAAAGATGGAGCTGCCTTGTTTGTTAAGACTTTTCTGCTAAATAGTTCTTCACAAATGTTGCTTCCTACACGTGTGGGAGAGCACAGGCTTTTCACTCTACCTGTCCTTAGTACTTGAGTCAAGTTGGTATTAACTGTACAAACAGGAGGAGGGAAGGCAGCTGCCCAATGTCCCTTTATTCCCTACATCTACAGTAGGACTGATCTGAGTTATTGATACTTTGCAGGTATTTATCAGTGTCAGTCCCACTGATTCAGGCCTTTGATGTCTGGCTGAGTACAAACCTGGGATGTGAAATCTTGATCGATGAGCCTCTCTCCACCTAACCCATACCTTGACCTCTTAACCCCGCATTTTGTAAGATGTAACCACATTGGGAAACAGGATAATTAATAGTAATAATTACTTAAAATGTGGTCATGCCTGAGTATGTTAATACTTGGTTAAAGTATTAATCAAGTATTTCCTTATTAAAGAGAGAAATTCAGACACTCTCACATGCATGCACAGAGAGAATGCCCTGTGAAGACTGGATTATAATGGACAAGCCAGGGAAATTCTAGAAGCTGGGAGAGAAGCCTGAAACAGATCCTTTCCTATCACATTTAGAAGGAGCATGCCAAAATGACACCTTTATTGCAGACTTCCACATGTCAAGCCATGGGACAATACTTCTGTGCTTTATGTCACACAGTTTTTGGTACTCCGTTATTGCAAACCCCGAAGTCTAACAAAATGACCCAAATGATAGGACTAATACTGCATAAGGAAGATCCCAGGGAATGCTTATCTGTAGATACCAAATAGTGCTGGAGTCAACCAATCTCAAATAGAAAGGGAGAGAGAGAGAGAGAGAGAGAGAGAGAGAGAGAGAGAGAGAGAGAGAGAGAACAAAAACCATGTCTGTACTGAACATGTAGAGACCTTTCTCCTGTCATTGTTCCCTAACGTAACAACCATTTTCATCACACTAACACTGTATAGTAATAAACTGGAGACTACTGGAAGCATATGGAAGGATGTGCCAAGCTTTCTAAATGATATGCTATTTCCTGTGAAGTGTCTGTATATGTCTGTGTCTGTGGGAGTTCCTGAACCCAGTCCTCCATAGATCTTGAGACATGATGATCTGTCAATTTCTAGCTCCTGAAGCCTTACCATCAGCTTCATGGCTTTCAAAAATCTCAATCCTTACAGCTATTCTATAAATAAAGCTCCATCATTAAGCCCTTTTTATGGGTAAATAAAAATCCAGAGAAGCTAAGAAAAACAGAAATTCAGAGTAGTCCAGAAAACTGCCTACATCAGGATGCTAGAAAAGAAGAGGAGTGGGGAAGCCAGATTCCCTGGGAACCGAGTTGCTTCAGTGGACCGAACATGGGTGTCATTCAGTCTCCAGGACTAATTTATTCCTTTACTGAACAACACGAAAACATTACTGAAGAAGTCAGTGACATCACACTTAATTTCCAGAAGAGATCATTGAAGCTATCTAAGGATCTCTCACCTTAGCAATGAGGGATTCTTACTCTGGAAGACTTTACAGGCGTGGAAGGCCCAGCATCAGGATGCTGTCACCAGATGCCAAGTCCTATGCTGTCTTCACGCTCAGTGTCTGCTCACTCTATTAACTATTGTGTAGATAATACTAACGGGGGGGGGGGTCACAGGGTCTCTGTACCCACTGTCCTTCTCCTTTTAAAGGAGGATCACAAACCCCTACCTCCATGAAAATCCAAGACAGGCTTCTGGTCAGTGACACCAGACTTGGATGTTGCCTCCACTTTGTGCTTGATCAGAAGAAAGCCGGCACCTCTTTTCTGAATGGAAATGCTGCTCTTTCACCAGGCATGACAGGGACTTCATGGCAAATATTTGTCTCGAGTGATCACTACTGGACTGAAATCCTATTTTTCTAGAGGGGCTGCGTGGTGACTGTAGATGTTTGGAATTTGGAACCTGTGAGGAAAAAACTACAGCTTTGTATACTGTCAGAGTCTCCAGTCTGCCAAAGGAACATATACTTTTGACAGCCACAAACTTGACCTTAAGAGCTTTAAAAGGCCTTTTATACTCAAAGGTGCATTACTAGGCCTTACTCTAATTCACCAGTGTGGCTAAAGTGCTCAGTGTAGCCCCCAGGAGCCCTGAATCCCATGGGTATGGTGAAGACAGCATTCAGTGCTTTGAGGGTAGCCAAGAGGACCACAGTGAATATAGGAAAAGACTGTGTGCATACTGTCTGCAGTAGGGCAGAGGAACGGTCCCCAGATGTCCCAGTTGGAACCTTCTTCCCCAAAAGTCTGTTTGGGACTCACTCAGCACAGGTCCGTCTCCGAGCTGGCTGCCCCCACTGTCCTCTCTTTGCTGTGAAGCAGTCCTCAGGGTACAGCAGGAATACCCTAGCCAAATGTTTATTCTGAGCAGACTGGACATGACTTACTAATTCACTTTTGAAATAACAATTGCAGTTGGGAGGGATCACTTGAAAGCCTTAATTACATTTGAAAATATGCCTCACTTCATCTGCCCCATCCAGGGCATAGAACACATGATTATCATAATTTTAAATTTTTATTATTATTACTACTTGAAAAAATATGATGGAGAGCAGACACTGTCAACTTAGCAACTTCAGAACACTGGCCAAATCACATTTAAACCTTTGGAGAGATGATTTTCCTGGCTTGCTTGCTAAGGCCACTCATATGGGGATGAAATCTATGGGCTGTGCCAGCCTTGGCCACTGTTTGTCCAATAGAACTGTCTTCCTAGCCTCCCATCCTCCTTTGTGTCCAGGGGAAATGCTCAGGTGTGCTGTTGCTACAGTGATTAGGCTAGCTCAGGACTCTCCTTGGACAGAAGGTTGAAAGCCTTTGGGATCGTGCCCTTTCATCCTTGTCAAATGACTGTGTGTGTGTATGTCCATGTGTGTCTGCTGCATGCACACCTGCCTAGAGAGAAGATTGCTTTCATTTTTAAAGGCCCAAAGAGTTTTTAAAGAGGAAGGAAGCCATTTCTAAAAATAACACTGGTGTTCATGCTAAACACCGACTGTAGTGCAGAGTACTCACTCCTTGGCAATGTTAGCCCATGCCTTAAAGTCTCTGTCTCTGGATTTCTGTGTAGTCCCAGACACTGAGTGTGTAGACCCTGCCTCTGCTTCTCTGTAGGGGTGGCGGTGGGGGGGTGGCTATTGATGAAACCGTGACAGTGCTGCATTGAAGCAGGCTCCACCTGACTCCTGGGATGATCTATCTGCTCTCCATTTTCCCAGCCTTCTCCTCCTGCTCTGATCTTTACATGTTCATGAAACTCAGATGGGGTAATTCCAGAATTTTTAGATAGTTTAAACCTTCTACATAAGTGGATACATTCAATAAACAAAGCAATTTCTTTTATAAAAAACACTGAGACTAAGAAAGGCTGGTGATGAGAATTTTTTAACCACTGAAATCTCTCCTATCCTAGGAAAACTTCAGGTGGGGTCCTGAATGGGAAGCTGCAGAATAGAAGGCACCGAGCCTTGGAAGCAGAACAACCAGAGTTGAGTCCTGGCTCTTGCACACCTGAGAAAAATCCCCTCACTGCTTGTGTGGGCTTCAGTCTAGTAAACATAGAGACAGAAGACCGGCTTCCCTTCCTCTCAGTTCTGCTGAGCATTTCATAATTGTCTGTCGCTGTTGTTCAATCCTTGAAGTGCTTTTGACATGCTGGATTACATGATGAGGGCTAGCTCAGCTTCGGATAGAGTAGGAACCAAGCAAACACTTCCTAAGGTGAGTCAACCCCTCTCCTGTTTTATAATAGGAAAGATGGGAAGGTTCTCATCCCTTGAGATGACTCAAGCCCTGCCTACAAGTTCCCTGGATGACTGAGGGCAGGCTTTCTTAGTGAGGATGACTAAAAACCCAGACAAAACCAAAATGGTCCCCATCTGTCCTAGAGAGAGCGTTTTACTCTATGTGGAGGCCATGGCTGACACAGAAGTGCACAGATCCAGTCACTTCGTCGTGGAGGGACGAATGTAAATGGATGAAAGTAATGTTCAATTTTCATCTCCTACCTACACTACAGGAAAAACAAAACAGCAATGTGACTTCTAGTAATCTGTCTAAATTAAGTTTGTTATGATGAGAGGAAGGCCTGTTAATCCCCACCTAGTAATCTGTGTCCCCTTTCACAGAGCGTCTAGAGGGAATAGAGCTGTGAGGAACTTTGGAAATTCTGTCGTCCAGAAGAGGAGCCCGAGGACCACATGGCCCTCAGATTCTGCAAAACCACAATAGTCACCTGGAAAGACACAGGAAAAGTTCCCTTCTTCAGGCTCTAAGAAGCCCCCTGTGACGGAGGAGTAGGAGATCTTTCAGAATCAGTGGGTCAGAACTCATCTACCACAACTGCTGTGCTTTGTGCTAAGACTGTATTTCACAAACAGTTCTCTGCTGTGTTTTCCTCTGGAGGAGGGGACCACAAACAGGCAAAAACATGTTTCCACAGTTCTGGTCTCCTCACTTTTCAATGGGGTCATCCACTGGACTTTTCCAACAGCAAGTGAGCGAGTGCCCTCCAGAGCAGATGAGGCAGTCCTCTGTTCAGTTGAGGACAGGCCATGTGCTGCTTTCTGGGTGGCAGTTGGCTTTTGTGAGATCTCAGGGGCAAACAAAGGGAGGAAGCATTGGTGGTAATAGTGGCTGCTAGACGTTCAGAAAATGGAATTTGTTCTGCTCTCCTTTGGAAAGACCCCAATGCTCTATAAGCAGGTGGTGGCCATGGTGTCCTGTATTCTTACACATTCACTTGTAGATTCGGCTCCCCAATACCAATAGGAAGATGGATTAAAACTCCACTCCAGCCACAGCTTGTTCACAAGAACCTCATATCTGAAAAGAAGAGGAATAAATGGGTCATGTGTCTCCAATTAAAGGGATAAAACTGCATGGTTCCCTAAATAAGAAGTCATTACTGCCTACTACTGGCTGTTTGCTTTTCTTTCTCCTTGAGAATGGGCTTTGACTGTGTAGTCAAGGCCAACTTCTAACTCTTTCCTGCCTCAGTTTCCAAAGTACTAAAATTATAGGTGTGTTCCACCACACTTAGCTCAATATTGATTTTGAAAATTAAATAGTGCTCCCTTGAACACTTAGACCATTTGCCAACACCTAGATGAGTGAGAAAATAGCTAATCATAGTTTTGAATATGGAATAGTGGTCAATAATGAAGATGCAAGCCATTCCTCCTACAACCTGCTTCCTCTGCCTCTTGACAGCTCTAGGACACAGCCTTACTGTTTAGCATATTTAGGTGATGTTCCTGGAGTGAAGACATAGTGATCATCAAAATATGAAAAATTGAAGATTATTTAGATGTTGCACAAATATTCTACTGTTTTAAGTGTACTGTTTGAAGGAGAAGCTAGCCCAGCATAGGAGAGCTAAGCCCAGCCCAGGATTCTTTTGAGTGTGCTGGCTTTGTAACCCATTATTTCCTCTTACTGACGGTTGCAGGACTCACCTTACTTCTCAGGAAACATTATATTTACAGTTCTCCATCTGCCTTGCTATGGACATCTGCTTAACATGATTTTCCCGTTTGAAATCGGATGGACAAGAACTGCATGCCTAGTACCATCTTGAATGAAATCCTTGTCAGCATGGAGGATGGCAGGATCAACCTCTGGGGTAAAGGAGGAAGTAGAGAGTTCGGGAAGATTTGTGAAACTGAGAAGGTGACCGTGAATTTGATCTAGTCATAGAATAAACAGTGCATTCTC
>CABHPP010139846.1:0-17519 GCA_902168425.1 Peromyscus attwateri | reverse complement strand
CCTGTAAGACCCAGTGTGTCGTGTACCACCTCCCCACCCCCAGTGGGCATTGGTAAGACACATTCACTTCTTCCTCGTCCCACTGCTGCACCACAGGACAGATAATGAAAAGGGTGAACTGGGGCTACTTGTTTCAGTTGCCTTGAAAGAATTTAGAACACTAATAGTTCCTGTGATTTAGAACATGCTTTCTGTTTGTCTTTTGTTTTTGTTTTTTTCCCTTTCAGTCTGGGCATACTCACTTAATGGACTCAGACCACAAAGCAGTTTGGAATTCTATGAGGAAGAAACATGAGAGAAGAGCTTGTGGAGGCTGATTGCTAATCTTGCCTGCAAACCAGTTATGTACACAGATGCTCAAATTGTACCTGTTCTAGAAACAATTCTCTGACAGAATACAGAAGGACACACAGAGAGATTCACTTCTACCTGTAAAAACACTACCGAAGCTGTGGTCAGTAAATGTATTATATGTATAAATAGTTAATGCTATGATAATGTTTGCCTTGGGAAGACTTGGAAAGGACTTTGGCTTCTACTATGAGTGGCAGCTATATTTTGGTATCTTTCCTTTTCTGTTTGTTCCCATTGGCTTTTGATGCTCAATTTCAGGGCCAGTCAACTTCCCCTTCCTTGATGTACTTTAGTCTTGGCGTCCCTCTTACCTTGCTACTGAGTTTCATCTTTTGAAAGTAACCAGAGCTCACCGCCAGGCTGAGTCCAGAGCCCTAGCCAGGCTTCAACCTGTCCCTGCGTTATTAGTTATAGCCCCACATCTTAAAGTTTTCTTTTCCACGGGTTGGTAAGACAGTGCACTGTTTTGAGTGTTGCCTGGGTTTCTGGCCATTTCTTGACTTGGTTTGTTGATTTGTCTTCTGCTTGTCCCGTCACTATTGACATAAAAAAAATTAAAATTCAATTCTGGGTTTCTCTTGGCATTCTGACTTTTCCTGCCTCTCTATTCTGTTTCATCACTTTTGAAACTTCAAGCACTGCTTCTTAAAGAAAAGAATAGAAAGACCGCTCATTCTGCATTTGACCTTTCTCCCGAGTGCCAACTCCATTCATTTGGGAAGCATTCACTGAGCATCTAAGAAGTACCAGGGGCTTTCCCAGGAACTGAGAAACAGAGCAAAGAACAAAACATACGATACTTCCTTCCATGAGGAGACTTGTGTTCTGTCTGGAAAGACATACAATAAACATGACAGCCAGATGCTGGAACTCTCAGTGTTTTCTTTATGTCAGCCATTATTCTAAGTGACATGCACACACCAGGTCGATGGCTACAACAACTCCATCTTAAGGATGAAGAAACTGAGGCACAGGAAGGATAAGTAAGTTATACAAGATCACATGACTGTCCATCGTCGATCTGGGACACAGCTCAGGTAATTTGGCACTACTACTTGTTTGTGTGTGTGTGTGTGTGTGTGTGTGTGTGTGTGTGTGTGTGTGTGTTGCTAGGGATGAAGCATGAAGCCTAAGGTCTACGAACGCTAGGAAGGTGTCCTGTTACGGTGCTCTCAGCCTGAGGTTGTGTTGCTGACCAGTTAGTTATATCACATCTCCAGATGAAGTATTATACGGTGCAAGGCACTGTTCCAAAAAACTGAAAATGAGGCAGGGAGATGTGGCGAGTATATGCCAGTACACCTGTACTTTTGGACTGGGTAGTAACAAAAGGACCCAGGAGCATGTGATCTTTGGACCCTAGTGATGTGAGAGAGACAGACCCTTGAGGAATCTGGGGAAGCAGGAGGTGAGATAGGCTCCCAGGTGAGCCTAACCTTCCTCAGGAGACAGTGAGGGGAGGGGCAGGAAAAGAGAAAGGTAGGACTGTTTAGGGGCAGGGACAGAGCAGTCCCATGATTCAGCTTATGCTGGATCTCAGCTTCTACCGTGAGAGAAGCTGGGCGGGGCATGTGTGGGTGCAGCTTAGAAGATCAGATGGGAGGATTCTCAGAGCCACTTTTAGGTATCGGCGTGTCTTGAGCCGGGTGACAGCAGGAAACCTGGAAGAAACGGGTCCATTCTTGGTCTACATCTAAGGGAGAGGCAAAGGGTTTCTCGAAGGATTGGGTATAGGGCACTGCAGAAGGAGGAGATTCGGATGACTGTAAGTCTTTCAACCTGCTAACTCAAGGATTGGAGTTGCCGTTATCTGATATAGGGCCTGTGTAGGGTTATAGGAGGGAATGATCTGACAAGGTAACATGGAGTTCAGTTAGAGGCATGTTGGGGTGGGGGGCTGTTACACACGCAAGTGGTGGTGACAAGTAGCAGGTTGACTAAATGAGTCTGAAGTTCAGGGAAGAGTCCTAGCCTAGACATACAAACAACTTTTTTTATTGAAGAAATTTTTTTTACTCATTTTACATACCAACCACAGATTCTCCTCTCATCCCTCCTCCCGCTCCCCCTCAGCCTTTCTCCCTCCATATTCCATCCCTTCCTCCAAAAGGGTTAGGGCTCCCAAGGGGAGTCAGCAAAGCCTGGTACATTCAGTTGCAGCAGGACCAAGCCCCTCCTCCCTGCATCAAGGCTGAGCAAGGCGTCCCACCATAGGTAACAGGCTCCAAAAAACCAGCTCATGCACCAGGCATAGATTTTGATCCCACTGGCAGGGGCCCCTCAAACAGACCAAGCTACACAACTGTCTTCTGTATGCAGAGGGCATAGTCTGGTCCCATGCAGGTTCCACTACGGTCGGCCTAAAGTTCGTGAGTTCCTTTGGGCTTGGTTCAGTTGTCTCTGTAGCTTTCCCCATCATGATCTTGACTCCCCTTGCTCCTATAATCCCTTCCTTAACCTTTTCCGTTTGCAGTTCCCTTTTACCTGAGAAATGTTAACACAACCCTGGGTATCTAGGTCTATAAACTGGGTAAACAACTCATATATTTGCTTATAATAAACCATAAAGAAATTTATTTTAAAATTCTTTGGAATATGTATAATTTTATGACTTATTGAAGACAAAACAGATGTGTATACTAATGGGGGATGTGACTGTTTATTTTTACATCAAGAATTTAATCTTGGCTGTACGTTTGATCCTACAGGATGTAGGACATCGTCAACACTTTTCAGAGTGGATCGATATTTTGATTTTTATATTCATCAATGCTGAGAATGTCACTGCACATAAATACATAGTACAAAAAGGCAACTCAAACAGCAATTTTAAAAATCAAACATTCTAACACAATGTAATCCGAAGACACATTAATTTGATTTTTACAAGATGAGGGATGATGGGAGGAAATGTTAAAATCTTTGTATCCCAGAAGCCATTGTTTCTATAGGAACATAAAACTTTGGTGTGTGTGTGTGTGTGTGTGTGTGTGTGTGTGTGTGTGTGCATGTGTGTGTCCATGTATTCATGCTTGTACGTGTATACCATGGCACTTGTGCAACATGTAAGTGTGTGGAGGCCAGAGGACAACCTCCAATGCTGATCTTTGCCTCCTGGTTCCACCTTTCATCTTGCAGGAGGAGCCCAGCGATTCCAGATGCATGCTACCATGTCCAACTTTATTTGGGCTCAAGGGATCTGAACTCATGTTCTTGTGCTCATGGGGCAGGCAAGCACTTTACTCACTGAGCCATCTCTTCAGCCCCAGAAAATTTAGAATGTGCAATAAAAACACTACAACTCATAATATAGAATAGTCTCGAATCTGAGTTGGCCTTGCACGATTTGAAGGTATGCATGGTGAAAATGTGCATATTGTGTGTTCAGAATCAAGGCTATGGTGAAATCATGTGATATAACAGAGAGAGGCCCTTCCAGAAACATGTGGATTCACTGGGTGCTTGATTTTGAATTAGTTTTCCGTTGTTGCACAGTTAAACCCCTCTGACTATTGCATCGGGTTTTTGGGACTCCCACATTCAGTCATGTGACCCCCTATAGTGACTCACAGTTTGTAAGCTGAATTTCCTAGAAATCTAGAATAATATTCTGTTTCTTCTTTCTTACCCTGGAAATGTTTGTTATCAGGCTCCCCTTGTCCTGCTTCGATCGTTTAATCCTGACGTTGACTCTTCAACGACACTGCTATTTCCGTTTTACAGATGAGAAAATAGAGACACATTCTCTCCAGGGTACCATTAAGCCTACCAGAAAAGATGTGAGGTCACAAGAAAATACATAGCCAAGAAAAAAAATTGAAAGCTAGTAATAATATACAGACAACGTATTTAGGGTCGAGTAACAAAGGAGGGATACAATTATGCCAGAGTATTTGAGTCAGACTCTACAGACCAAAAAAAGAACTAGCCATGACCTTCTTGGCAGCAGACCTAGAAAGGCAAACAGCACGGACATGAGTTCATCAGGAGAGAGAGATTTTTCTTAAGTGCATAGATATTTGTTTTTTAAAATAACCTCTCCCGAGGAAGTAAATACATTCTTGGAGGGATTATTAGGAGGCAAAATAAGTTATAGAAAAGACTGAAATTGGTTAGATTAATATCTTTCTCTCTCTCTCTCTCTTTGCTTCTCTGTGTTAGTAATCATTTATTAAGCAATTATACATGCCAGACTCTATATAAGGGTGCTAACGCTGTGAGAAATGCAAAGATGTATTAAAACTGGCCTTGGCCTTCAAGGATCTTATGACCTAACTTAAAGATGACGTGCAGGCATCCAAATGGAGGACAATTCAAGCAACATAAGATAAATGGACAAAGGTCTGATGCCACAGAAGAATTTTATTCCAGACCCTATGAGAGATCTCGAGCCACACTTCTGGACTCCTCTTCCAAGACTCACCCTGACAAGTGCTGTGTCTCTAAGCAGATTGCTTTAGCTTCCCATGGTCAATCTCTTCCCCTAAAAACAGGGATGGTATTACCAGACTGTATTTTGAAAGATGCTCTTGTGATCAAATGGGTTAGTGCCATCAAGGTGGTCAGTCTAGGGTACAGAATACATTGCCATGCTGTTTTCAAGTGCAAGGATGAAATTATTTGGCCTCATGAAGAAGCTGAATTCCACTGCAGGAGGTGAGATTTTTAAGAGGTGACTGGGCCATTAAGAAAGAAGAGTAGCTTCTTCACAGGTGTGGGTTACCTGTCTCAAGAGCACGTTGCTCCAGCACGAGCTCCCTGCTAAACTTTCTTCTGCAGTTGCCCATGAGCCCTTTGACTTCCCTTCATGAGGTACCTTAGGAGCATCATAAGGTCCTTCCTAGAGCGAGTGCCATGCCTCAGACTTTCCAGGCCTCTGATTTTAAGCAAAACTAAGTGGTTTTCTTCATACATTTTTTTTTTGTCCTAGAAATTTTGTTAAAGCAACAGAAAACACACTAAGCTAAGACTAAGGCATCACTAGGAAAGCAATGGCAGAGGGGTGGGAGAGAGAGAGAGGTGGGGGGCAGGTTCATGGTAGAGATCTTTGAATGAGCTCCAAGGCCTCTGAACATGGATATGACAACCTTCTGCCCTCGTGACAGGCTTGCCATCTCTAAGGGTCCCATCTCTGTTCCCACAGTGGCCATTTCTATGTTTCCAGTGCATCTTTTTGGAGCAGCTTTTTGAGGTCAGTGGAGTATTAAAGTGAGCTTGTTATACGCAGCTAAGGGAGGTTCCGTATCAGTTTGAATCACATTACAATGATCATAGGGAGGAAAGTTGTTTACTTCTTTGAAACCGGCTCTAGTCCCATCCTTCTGTGCCTGAACAGCAGACAACAGAGAAGTCCATGCTTAGTCGCCGTGCGAAGAAGGTAGCTGTTCAAATCCCAGTGGCAGGACTCCAGATACAGCAGTGTAGGAGGGTCCCCATCAGAGCAAGGCAAAGAGCTCGGGCTTCAGCCTCTGGGAAGCCAAGGACCACACAGGCACACCCATCTGGAGACAGAGTCAAAGTAATGTCTAACCAGTGACTTTGTTCTAACTCAGACAGGAGTAGGTCATTAAGCAAGACCTCGAGAAGACGAGGAGTGTCAGGGAGCTCAGTGGATAAGGGTGAGAATAAGGCATAGGGTAGTGGAGTCTGGGAGGGAAAAGGAGACCGAGGAAGAGTGAGACTGGCAAAGCATTTTTCTGTCATTACCAAGACAACACTTTTTATCTTTTACCGTCAAATGAACCGGGAAAGCTGTACAAAGAGTGACTGGGGCCTGGGACAAGTGCTCAGCGCTTACCCTGTATGCCATGCTGCTTTTCTGTTGCTGTGACAAAATCCTGCCACCAAAGGCAACTTAAGGAAGAGGGAGTTTATTTTGGCTTATGGCTCCAGAGGGATGAAACTTCATCATAGCAGGATGGAGGTGTGGCAGCGAGTGGAAGGCATGGAGCAGGAGCAGGAACCTGAGATCACGTCTTTAATTGCAATTATGAAGCAGAGAGTGAATGGGAAGTAGCTGAGACTATGAATTCCCAAAGCCTGCTGTGGTGGTTTGAAGGACAATGGCCCACATAGGCCCATAGGGGATGAGACTATTAGGAGGTGTGGCCTTGCTGGAGTAGGTGTGGTTTTGTTGGAGTGGGTGTGGCTTTGTTGGAGGAAGTGTGTCACTGGGGGTGGGCTCAATGTTTTCAGAAGCTCAAGTCAGGCCCAGCGTTTCACTCTCTTCCTTCTGCCTGCACATCTAAATGTAGAACTCTCAGCTACCTCTCCAGCACCATGTCTGCCTGCATGCCACCATGCTTCCCACCATGATGATAATAGACTAAGCCTCTGAACTATAAGCCAGCCCCAATTAAATGTTTTCTTATAAGAGTTGCATGGTCATGGTGTCTCTTCATAGTAATAGAAACCCTAAGATACCCACCCCTAGTGACTCACTTCCTCAAGCAAGGCTACATCTCTCCATAGCCTCTCCAAATAGCACTACTGACTAGGGAGTAAGTATTCAAATGCCTGAGTCTATTAGGAACATTGCTCATTCAAACCACCACACTATGCATGCAGGAAGACCTGAGTTCAGATCCCTAGCATACAGGTAAAAAGCTGCGTGTGATGATGGGGCACCTGTAATCCCAGGGCTGGGGAAGCAGAGACAGGAAGATGTCTGGGGGTTGATGTCTAGCCATTCTAGCTGAATCAGTGAGTTCCAGACCTACAGAGCAACCCTGTCTCAAAAGATAATGTGTGTGTGCGTGGGGGAGGTGATTGATGGAAACACCAGACATCAACCTCTAGACTCTATACACATTCGCACACACACATACTCCTGCACACACTTATGCACATACAAAGAAACATATGCATTTGTGCATGTGCATGTACACACACACACACACACACACACACATACACATGCATGTGCACGCGTGCGTGCACACACACACACATACATGGTACCTTGGATGAAGCCCATCTTGTGAAGAGCTAGCTTACTTTGTCCCATGCCCTGAGCACTTACAGGATGCAGCCTGCTGTGGCGGTAGACATGCCACACAGGAATGCTCTGCTCAGCTTTGTCCTCTGAAGCAGGAATCTTGTCTGTGGCTCACTGGAGACAGTTGCCCAGGTGTGTCTGGGAAATGGGAAATATGTGGTCAGCAGTCACAGACAGACATGTCTTCCTCAAGATGGGGCCTTTTCTGGAGCTCATAACTACTGCTGCCAGCACAAGTGAGGGCTAGCATGACTTGAAAATGAGTTTTGGGGATGTATCAGCTCTCCAGTAAGGCCAGCCCATCATAAGTGTGGAGGGATCATAAAAGGATACCAAGAAAAAAATTGGATTTTTGATTCTTTTTTTTTTGGAGTACCTTCACTTCTAAGGGGACTCCTCTCCTGCCCTGTCCTTGTTTCTTAGTTGGACACCATATGCTTGAGGCTGGGGCAGGTATAGGAGGCATCCGGTCAGCTCTAGCTTGGCAGGATCTGAAAGGGACAATTTTGGGAAGGTGACCCTACCCAGCCTCTCACTTGTATACAGACTCAGCTCCTGATAGGTCAAGCTGAACTTACTGGGATTAGGAGCTGAATGTTAGTGTAGAAAAACTAGCATACTCCCTGGTCTGGAGTATAAACAGACTGAGGTGGGGAGGAGTGCAGTCATACAAACTGAAAGAGAAGAGGCAAACACCCTAATGAGTGAGGGAAACCCAGCTCAGAACCAAAGGACCAGAATAAGAGTAGAACACAGATCCAGGCTAAGTCAGGAAGCAAATGGGAGCAAACTGGAGCGGGGTCCATCCTCAATAGTAGAGAGGGCAGGATCATCAGGATGTGTTTGACTTTATTCACTCAAGTTGGACCGTTGGTGTGTGCTGGCATGAAGGGACAGTAGAAATGTCCTTATCCAGAACATCCAATCATCAGGGTAAGATGGTGGGTGGGTCGTGTGTGGCCGCTAAGGATGGAGGCTGCGGAAACCTGGCCAGCTCCAGGCAGCCCTCTCCCACCCTCCGCAGTGCCGAGAGAGTCAATACTAGTTTTAATTTTATTCATGGTGCTTGTACTTGTTCTGTGCTGCGGCTCCTCAGTGAATACTAATGCAACTCCAGATTGTTTTAAGTGAAGATCTGAGCAAGACACCTCCTTTCATCTTGTCAAGAGCTGTCATTTCCAACAGAGGGGTTCGGAGTTTCCTTTCTTAACAGATTCAATGCAAACTCCTCCCTCCAAAGAGCCGTGCGTGCCTTGCTGGCACTGGGCAACTGCAAAGCAGCTTCATGGAAAGCGAAATCGCCCTCGGCCACCTGCCCCCACCATGACCACTGTCGATAGAGAATTCTCCTGTCGGAGGATGGAAGGAGTGAAGGAGGAGGCAGGCAGGAGGTGGCTCAGAGGGCATCTCTTCGAAGGTACTGAGAGCTGGGACTCTCCCTTGCAAGGTTGTTTTGATCATTTGAAATGTCGTTTCCATTATTTTCATAACCATGAGGCCTTTAAGGTTTAGGAGAATAGCTTCATGGCCATTTGAACTACTTCCTTAATTCCCATTGTTCCTTGTTCCAGTCCATTTTGCATACAGCTCGTGTGATTAAAAATGTTATTCATAGCTTTCACCTACTCAGAACTCCTTAAAGGTTATAGTGTCTTTCTTACTTCTTCCCTGGCTGACCCTCTGCCTCTCCTCTCTGGCTTCCATCATCTTAATCTCCCCCATCCACCCCTGCCTTTCTCCTACCTTGCTGAGCTGAAGCCACTTCCTTCTAGGTTTTGCCCCAGTGTGGGCTCTAAACCAATGAGAAACTGATGGGAAGTTAATGGATTTGCTCTTCTACCAATGAGCACAGGCTGATCAGATTTCAGTCCAGAAGCCTGGGACTATCACCCAACTACTTCCTTTCTACCCGAACCTTCACCATCCTTAGCCTTGTGACCTCATACCCCACATGATCTGAAGTACATAGAGGCTTTTTTGACTGCCATGCTGTGTGTGGTTCAGAAACAGAACACTTAAGAACTAAGCTTTCGGATTTCTTTGTTATCTTGCAGTAACTACTTAACCCGAGTCCTGTTCCCTCATTGATAAAATCAGGATAATCACAGCACCTACTTCATAAGCTTGCTAAGAAGATGGGTGTCAACTAGCCCTACAGCACACAGCTCAAGGTTAGGCATTTGAGAGATGAGAGAAATCATCCCACTGCTTCTCAGTTGGTGTTAACTGGACAACAAATGAATTAGTCAAGCTTTAATATTTGCATAGCTAGCTAAAGATTTGTTGTGGTATGACAGTCCCTTTTCTTCCTCAGACATACTACTTCAAACAAATAATATAAATGATGATGATGGTGAAGATGATGATGTAGAACCTACAAGCAGTGTTTTCTTTTCTGACCCACCACAACCCAGCAAGAGCTAATGTTGGTGGAATGGTCCGTTAGCCTGCTGGCGTGATGCATCTGGTAGACACACTCCTTTGCCTCCTCTCTTGCCTCCCTCTTGGGGGTGATGCTGTAGGGGAAAAGTAACATCTGCCCATGTTCTCTTCCTCTAGTTAGCCAGCTGCCCCTGTAGCTGAGCAATGATCTGCTGCAATGGACCACAACATTATGTCTCCCGGGGGTCTCTGGCATGGGAAGGCCAGGGCTGAGTAGACGTGAATGCTCAAGGGCACTGCTGGGTGGCCGCTAGCCAGAGTGGCCCATCTGTGAGGTTGGCCAGAAGGCAGGACATAGGAAGATGATTTCCCTGTTTAAAAACACAAAACAAAACTCTGTGTGTGGACTGATGGTATGGGTGGCAGTGAGTGGGATCCTCCTTGGCGGGTGGTTGTGCTGTTCCATGTTGTGAGGGAATTGCTCTGGGTTCCCTCAAAGAGCTGGTCTTAGTGGTTGGGGAGATAACTCAGCCAGAGAAGCTTGTCTTGCAATCATGAAGATCTGCGTTTGATCCCCAAAACCCACATAAGGAAGCTGGGCATGGTGGTGCATACATGTAACCACGGCACTTGAGAAGCCAAGAAAGGTGGGGCCTTGGGACTCACTGGCCAGCCAGTCCCATCAGTAAGCCCTAAATCTCAGTGAGAAATCCCACTTGAGAAAACAAAGTGGGCACCATCCAATGAGCCACACCCTCAGTTGTCTTCTGACTTCTGAATGTAGCCCCATATTTGTGTAGGGGCACACACACACTCACTCATACACACATACACACACTCACTCATACACACACACACACACTCACTCATACACACACACACACACTCACTCATACACACTCACTCATACACACACACACACTCACTCATACACACACACACACTCACTCATACACACACACACACACACACACACACACACACACACAGGATTTGAGGATGGTCCTTCTGCAGAAGCATTGTGTCTCCACAGAACTCAGGAACTTCATGCTTTCTTCAGGGAAATTTCTCTCCAGTTTTTGGGTCCCTGGTTCTGACCTACATCTTTGCCTTCTTTGCACCACATCTAGTCTCGGCCTCCAGTTCCAGATCTATCCACTGTTAGATAAGGAACTGCCTCCAGTTAAGTCACTGCTCCCAAGTGTGTGCGTGTGCATGTGCGTGCGTGTGTGTGCGTGCGTGTGTGTGTGTGTGTGTGTGTGTGTGTACACATGTGTATGCAATTTCTTAAACAACGCGCAGTTATATTTCTATTCAGATAAAAACAATCTAACACAGTGGCATTGGCCCTCTTGCCAACTACCACCTCCTTTCTTCCTCCAGAGCCTCCTGGTTGAGAGGTTGCTGCTGCCCACAGTCGGGCGCACAGACCTGTTCCACAGCCCTTCATATCTACATGGATGTATAAGCATGTCTGACTTTCCTGAGCTTTGTGTCTTCTTCAATTGTTACTTTCAGCAGCTTTATATTTGCATACTTGAGGGAACCAGCCATTCCTTTCGGCTCACTGTGAAGTGGTGAAGCCCTCCTCCGCCCACACACTCCAGCTCTCTCTATTTAGAAACAACCACTCTCAAATCTCTTAGCTGATCCTTTGGGCAGTTTCCTATCTCCAAATACATTTCTTTCATTATTACATTTTGGGTATAATCCACCCTCCCCCCCCCATCTCTTGTCTCTCTTGTAACACGATTTTTTTCATGTTCCCCAGGCTAGCATTGAACTGGGTTCAAACGATCTTCTTTCCTCAGTTTCCTGAGTAGCTCATATCATAGATACCCACCACCCTGCCCAGCATCAGATCACTAGGTTCTGCCCCATCCCACCCCCACTCCCCGCCCCACTGCCGCACAGGAAATAAGAATTTGACTCTTTGCACACCCACACAGATGTTTTGCTTTCACAATGTTGTAACTATTTGGAAGCCCACTCTTTCTATCCTAACACGAAGTTAATAGTTACTTTAATTGTTGGTTTTTCCTGTTATTATCAATAAATCAACCTCAAATACGTTCTCAACTGCCGGCAGTTCCTCTCGATTTGTTCCAACATAGTAACTATTTAGTCTGTATCTGTTATGGACTGGGTGTTTGTGCCCACCCTTGAAGTGGGGGTACTGCAATCCTAAACCCCAGGAGGTTGTGCAAGGAAAAGGAGGCTTTGGGACATGATTAGTCTAAGGACAGGACCCTCAGGAATGCAATTAGCGCCCTTATTTCTTTTAAGTTCTTTGAGACTTTCATAAATGCATAAATGTATTTTGATCATATCCATCCCTCATGCCCATCTGTTTCTGGGCCTCTTACCCTCACATCTCCCAACCCATCTTCATTTCTCTTCCTTCCCCTCCTCCTCCTCCTCCTCCTCCTCCTCCTCCTCCTCCTCCTCCTTTTTCATAATCTCTGCGTCTGATTGGTACTGAGTGTATATACCCATGGGTGTAGCAACATCCAAGAAGCATGGACAATCTATCAGGGGCCACACCCTTGAAGGAAACTGACTCCCTCTCCCAGCGGCTATCAATTGCCAAAACTCCGCAGCCGGGAGTCGGGCCTCATGTGGCCCTACCTCATCTATGTCAGAACATTGGGCTGGCTTGATCTGGTGCCCATATTTGTCCCTAGAGTTTTCTTGCCCTGTTTCTCTCACATGGCAGACACAGTAAAAGCTGAGAAGCCTGCAGCCTGGTAGAGGCCCCTCACCAGAACCCCGTTATGCCAACCCTCTGAACTTAGGTTTCTAGCCTCCAAAACTGAGAACTAAAATTCTGCTGGTCAGAGTCCTACGACTCACTCCAGGGTACTTCCGTTATTGTCTAAAGGAACTAAGATAGGCTCATCGCTTCAGTGAGTTTGGTGAGGCCTCTGGGGACTGAGGAGATCTCTCGGCTGGCCAAATGCTTGCCTTGCAAACATGAAGACCTGAATTTGTGAACCCATGTGAGAAACTCAGAAGCAGTGGTGCTGGTTTATAACTCCAGATGGACCCCAAAACTTGTTGGCTGGCTGTCCTACCTCAGTCGGTATATCCCAGTCTAAACGAGAGGTCCCTAGCTCAATAAACAAGATGGACAACACGAAGGATGCCATCAAAGGTTGACTTCTGACCTCCACATGGACACTTCCTCCCAGCACCACCCCCGTCCTGCACCATCCCTTCCCACAAGTCTCTCTAGACTTTGAACGTGCTCCTGCCTGGACTGATGGGTCTCTGGACCTGCGCACCAAGAGTTTATTCATCCTCTACCCACCTTCCTTGTCCTTGGCTTCATTTTGGTCGAGCCGCAAATGATTTGGAAAAACTACAGCGGAAAGTAAACACAAGTTATTTCGATCGGTTTGGGCTTTTCTTTCCCTGTCATCCTGGGCGTGCCCTTTGCTTCTCTGACACACACTCCTAGGCAGCCCCACGCTGTGTGGAGTCCCGCCCCTCTCCATGTTATTTGATTGACTTGTTGTCCTGAGAGTGTACATACTCCATCTGTCTTTAAAGAAGGTCCATAGAGGGATGGAAAACACCTGCTGCTCTTGCAGAGGACCTGGGTCTGGTTCCCAACACTCTGGACTGTTTACAGCCATCACTAACTTCAGTTCCAATGGACCCAGACACCTCTTCTGGCTTCTATAGGCTCCAAGATTTATACTGTGTACATAGACACATATGTGCAGACAAAACATTTATGAATATAAAATAAAATAAACAAATCTTTTTTTAAAAGAAAAGAAATAAGATCTATAGAATGGAGGCATTCATTAATTCATTAAAGTTCATTGGATCCATATTAGGAATTCTGGGAAGAAAGTATGTTGTACATGTTCTGGGTGTTTGAAAGACACGCCAGTCTAATATCTCTGCCTTTGAAGATCTCTTAGTCCAGCAGAGCAAGTCTGATAATGAAAATAAATGTAATTAATGAGAAAGCTATGTGGCATATTAGATAAGGAAAATTCTCAAAGGAAAAACAAATTGATAAGGAAAAGGAATGAGATAGGCCTCTCCCTACTGTGGGGCTTTGGAGCAAGAGTTCAGGTGAGACCCACTTACTTGACATCACCCTTGACTTATGCTGTGTCTAGACCTTCCTCTGTACAAATTTAGAGCAATGTGGATCATTTCATACTACAAAAAAAAAAAAAAAAGTTCTTCAGCTCCCATTTGCAACTGCTGCGGATATTCATCGTTTGAATTTGTGTGGACCTTGCAACCAAAAACTGGAATTCAAAGAGAAGCAAGGAGATGGACGTACAGTACACCAAGAGATTTCTTCTGCAGAAATCTATTGCATTCATGCTATGGGAGAGAAAGGATTTGACAAGTTAATTAATTTGCCTCAAGTGCTTCTGCCGCTCAAATCCTGCCCGCACTCTCAAACAGCGTCCCTTCTTGAAGTTGGCAGGGACTCAGCCCAGAGACCTTCCAGGCATTCCAACACAGTTGCCGTGTATTTCAAGGACAAGGGAAGGGAGATAGAGAGATGTATTCTCCTGGGACAAAGTGGTATCACTGGAGAGAGGACACTTATAGAGACAGTGATGGGCCAGCGTATAAGGGACAAACCCATTCAGACATTCCTCGATAGACTGTGATTGCCATACATTGGCTTGTAGAAAACCCAAGACCCCAGTTCGAGGCCCTCCTGCCTGGATCTTAGGAGGGAGTCAGGAACATGAGGGTGGGTCAGAGAAGGTGGCATGTGAGGAAAGACAAGGCAGATGGTCATAATTCGGGGGTATGGGAATACTTTATATAAACATAATGACGAACACAAAGTCCCAAGGGATGTTCAGTTCTACGCCGTAAACTGGTGATTGACGAATGACTAGACTCAGCAAGGTGAAGGTCACAGATGTTCTTAAGTGGAACAGTTTCAGAAGATCAGGACTTTTCCAGGAATATTCGGAATGAATTAAGTGAGGGAAAGCAGAGGAAGCTGACCCAACTGGTAAGATCTTTGTAACTACAAGGAGAAAAAATGAGATGGTAACCACAGAGGCCAAGCTTGCCCATTTATTTATTTACTCATTTTATTTATTTATTTATTATTTAAGTTGACAGAGATTTTAAAAGGTTTTGAATGCTAACTAGAAAATCTTATCTTAGGTTCTGAAATTTTTTCTTTAAATTTTTTTTCTTAGTGATTACTTCTTCATGGTTTCTGTTCTCTCCTTTAATTAGAAATTTTTATTACTTTTCTGATTTTCTTATATTTTTCTCTTAGATTTTCTATCTATTTGCCTTTGTGCTCTGATAACTCACCTCCCAGCATTCCCCCCCCTCCCCCCATGGAGGCTTCACCTTTTTTCCTCTGGGTTCCTTTCTTGTGGCATTTTGTTCTAGTTTCATGGATACAATGTAGTCACTTATTTCTCTGAGGATTTTAATGGCAGCTTAAAATGGATGTCAGTTCTTTTGAAGTACTTGGGTCTCCTCAGTTTCTTTCCTTGGTGGTGTTTGTTTGTTTGTTTGTTTGTTTGGTGGGTTGTTTGTTTGTTTGGTTGGTGGGTTGGTTTTTTATTCCCGTCACTCACAGTAAATCTTCCTTCCAACAGCCAGTGATCTGTAGTTGTCTGTTCACATCTGACAGGGGGTACTTAAGACTTAAGACCTAGGGCTCCTCTCCTGTTAGTGATACCTGTCTGGGCTGTCACAGTGGGTCCCCATTGTACAGTTTTTGAGTCTTTCCTGCTTAGTGAGTGAGTGCCTGGCTGCCAGCTTCCTGGGAATCCAGTGGGGCTGAGGGGGACGTCAGAGGTCAGCTCTCAACAGTCTGATATAAATTTTTATTTAATCTTTGGGCTTTTGCTATGATGTTCCTACCTTCAATATGTCTTTTTAAAAAATTCTTTCCATAGAATAATTTCCTGGTTTTTAGAGAAGGGTCGGATTTATGGCTGCTGGAGTACAAAGGAGATTCGGCTTTTTGAAGACGAACTCCCAGCCGACCCTCCTCCTCCTTTAACTCTCCTCCTTTTCCTCTTCAGACCATTGCTTATACTGCTGTTCTCAGCAACCCCCGAGGGTCTGAAGTGTAAACTGAGCCATTTCTTGGCTTTCCCCAGTGGCTGTTTATGAGTTA
Organism: Peromyscus attwateri; assembly: GCA_902168425.1. Taxonomy (NCBI): domain Eukaryota; kingdom Metazoa; phylum Chordata; class Mammalia; order Rodentia; family Cricetidae; genus Peromyscus; species Peromyscus attwateri. The sequence goes on along the minus strand of CABHPP010139846.1, from coordinate 1,650 downwards.
GAGCTTTGTCAGCTGCACAGTCAGGCGCTATCTGTCCCTCTGCTTTCCTGCTTTTACTGTTTTTATCACCCTGTTCTCTCCAGTACTTAGGGGTCAGAGTCATCCTGGGCTAGGGTGATATCTCAGGGGACAAAGCACCCGCCACACAGGCACAGTGACTGGAATCCAGATCCCCAGCGCTCATAGAAAAGCTGGGAGAGAATGGCAGCCCACCTGTAATCCCAGTGACTGGGGTGTGGAGACAGGATTTCCCCAGAGCAAGTTGACTGGCTGGATTGGCTGACTTGACAAGCTCTGGGTTCCTCATCAAGTAAATGCAGTGGGAAATGATTAAGGAAAACTCCTGATGTCAGGTTTGGCCCTCCAGCATACACACATGTGCAAGCTCATCCACACATCCCTACACACACACACACACACACACACACACACACACACACACACACACACATACACACACACACACACACATACACATACACATACACATACACATACACGCACGCACGCAGGAACGTACACGCACACCTCACCACAGAGAAAGATAAGGAGTATTTTAGGGTAAAGATAAATGATAACCAAATACAGTGTCTGAATCTTGATTGGATTTGGGACTGGGCTGGAAGCAAGTAGCTTTAAAGAAAATGCTTGAATCAATCAGGAATTTAACAATAGGCAGTAAGTTAAACAGTAAGTTACAGGATGGGGACATCAATTCTAAATCCCTTGGGCGTGGTCATGGGTTGTTCTATATGGAAACAATCTTATTCTTAGAGGAAAACTGATGACAATTTAGGGATGAAGTGTCATGATGTCTGCAACTTCCTTGCTAATCATTAAGAAACAGATGGGTGAAAAACACAGAGTTGATCAGAGCAAAAGAGACAGCGTGATCAAATGCAAAATCTGGCCAAATGCTAGTCTCTGGGAAATGCAATTCAAGTGTCAAGTACCCGGATATGAGTTTGCGTTGTAATTTTTCTATAAATTTCAATTTTTCAAAATAAAAACATGGAAAGAATACAAAAATTGAAAGCTGTTTACACACAGGTAAATGAGTAAGAATCAGACTATTAATACGCTTTGACATGGCTTGTATATGGATAGCCATGCAAATTACTCCAACTATAAACAACTGAATGGCTCATGCTTACGGCAAAGAGTGATATAACTGAATGGTGTTAAAAATGTTATTTTTGAGCATTAAGAAAAAGTGCAGACTTTTAGTTGGGCATGGTGGTGCATGCCTTTAATCCCATCACTCTGGAGGCTAGTGGCTATCTGTGAGTTTGAGATCAGCCTGGTTTATAGATAGTTTCAGCCAGAGCACATAGTGAGACTTTGTCTCCCAAAAGTGCAAAATTTTCATCAAGAAAATATTATTTCTTCATAGTTCTGATATTTTCATATCCCTGACTTCATTTTTTTTTTTTAAAAAACAAGTCGATCATTTGGGGTTTCTTATTTAGGATGCAGGATTTGTCAGAGATGTTTAGCTTAGTCCCTCACAGATTACAGTTTTATTCTAGATTTTGAAAAACAGGGTTATATGGGGAATGATTCTCTCTCTCTCTCTCTCTCTCTCTCTGAACATGTGTGTGAACGTGTGGCGTCTGAGTGTGTTAGTGTGTGTGTGAATGTGTGGTGTGT
>CABHPP010139845.1:0-48798 GCA_902168425.1 Peromyscus attwateri | reverse complement strand
CCTGAGGATATAGACACAGAAAATAACTGATAGGTAAGTCAGAGTTTTTTTTTTTTTTTTTTTTTTTTTTTAGTAGTGTAACTACAGGTCCAGTACACATGCTTCAGCAAGCAAACTCCATGGATCTCATTAGAATGCACATATGCATACACAGGCGCACGCACGCGCGCACGCGCGCGCGCACACACACACACACACACACACACACACACACACACACCCTGGAATTAGAAATGGAACTAATTGGGAATTTACAGGAATGAGAAGTGGACAAGAGAGGAAGTTACAAGGTAAATATTATCAAAACATATGAATATATGGAAATACCTTTAAACCATTATGTATATATATATATATATATATATATATATATATATATATATATATATATAAACATCATGCTGGAAAATTTATATGGTGGTTTCTGCATAGAATAAGGCAAAAGGAAATCAAGCAAAGTGGCCTAGTTTCCAGAGTTAATGAGACTAACTTGGAAGGCCTAGTATGCCTTGACAGGAGTATGGAATTCCTTCTGGAACAAAAAGAAACACAACAGCATTTGACATTACAAACAGAAGAGGACATTTTTGATGACAGGCATTCCCTAAACCACTAACACCACCCTGTCTTCTGTCTCTACCTCTATCCTGGCACTCTGACTTATCACTTCCCTCTGTGTTGCATTTTAAATTTGTGTCAAGGCAGTCTCTCACACTTCACTTTATTCAGAACATACACTCTACCAGGAACTTTAGATTTACTTCTGTTGAATACTGGCTAGGTTTTTTTTTTTTGTGTGTGTGGGGGGGGTATTTTTTGTTTGTTTGTTTTTTAGAAAAAAAGTTAGTATGAACAGTATCTCATAGTTGATCAGAGTTTTATAAATAGAAGACCCAATGTCTTTAACAGTTCAGCTATAAAAAGCTAATGACCAACCACAGCAGAACACCTTGACTGCTTAGTAATCAGAAGTTGAAAAGATCCCTAACAGCAATCCCAGAGATCTGTTTTTTAATTCAATCCCAGAGAGCACTTTGGCTGTCCTAAGTCATGGATTGATATTTTAATGCTGAGTAAGATCATAATATAATAAGAAAGAACACCAAAATTAGGGATTGACAAGTAAAATACAATGTATTCTTTGTTCTATTTATGCAGTGGTAAAATTTATTCAATCATAAAATTAGAGTAATTATAAAATAGTAAGTTATTTTATTTTCTGCAAGTTCTGATCCAGTTGACTTGGATCAGGTCCAGGAATCTGTGTGTTACATAGTTTCTTTGGCTATTATTGTTTACAAGTCATTTTTACTTTGACTGTTTCTTTTTTTTTTTCATAGAAGTATCTTGGGAATACCAAATTAAAACATTTATGCAAAAGGAGTTTACCAAAAAGTTGAAGTGAGGTTAATGGATCATGAACCTAGTGGAAATGTATTCCTAAATTACAAAGATATGCATGTCATGCCACTGAGCATTTATGAATTCTTATGGACATATAAAAAGGACTAACTTTGTCTCTAACTATACACCAGGGTTCCTCTGACAATGTATATATGATCTAAGATGTTAAATAATCTCCAATGATAGCCAATCAGAAAGTGTTGTTAATTCTAAAACAAAGTAAGCATAATAAAAAAAAAACCACAATATTACCTTTCAGTGAAACATCTGAATTAAATTATTTGGACAGAGTTTCTAACTAGATTCATCTGTCAACTTGATGCAACTTAGAGTCACCTTGGAATTGGAAAGAGGATTCTCAATTAAGGAATAGATTAGATTAGATTGGCATGTTTGCATGACTCTAAGGCATTGTCTTAGTTGACAGTAAAAGCCCACTGCAGGTAATATGAACCCTGGGAAACTGGGACTAGGATGTATAAAAATCTAGCAAAACATATGTCTGTAAGCAAACTAGAGAGCAAGCTAGGGTTTATTATGGTTCCATGCTCCAGGTCCTTCCTTGAGTTCTTGCCCTCACTTCCCTCAATAGTGGACTATAAGATGAAAGAAATCTTTTATCCACTTCATTTGATTTTGGTCAGAGTATTTTGTCACAGTAAAAGGAATAAAACTAGAAAAGAAATTGGTGCCAGGAGTGGGGTTGTTTTCTGATGAAGCTGACCATATTGCTTTTTATAACTTTGGACACTTTTATTGGGAGATTATGGTAGATTTTAGAATTTGAGCTGGAAAAACCATTGTGCTCAGAGGTTATTGAATTATCTAGTGGGATCTTTAAACCCTGTATTTTAGACATACAGATATTTGCAATCTAAACTAATTTGAAAAGTCAAGTTAAAAATAGCACTCACAATATGATCTCAAGTGCATTTAAACATCATATGACTACATTTGGATTTATGTATTCCTAGAAAAGTTTGGATTAATGCTCTTGAAAATACTGTTATGAGCCACTTGCCTTTATAGATTAAAATAGTTTTACTTATTAAATAAAAAGCATGCTGCAAGAAATGAAGATAAAGGAGGCTTTGCTTGTGGTGTCTCAGAGGGAAGTAAGACATGATTGGGGTCAACTTTGTGTGATCTTTTGTGTTAAGCTTTGTGGATAACACCATACCTAGTCAGGAAAGCTGTGGTGTATAAGAAAGCTAGCAGAGCATAAAGTTGGGAACAGACAAAGAGAAAGCCAGTGAGTGAGCCATTTCCCCATGACATCTGTTGCAAACTCATGCCTTATCTTCTTGTCCTGATATCCACTAAGAATGGATTGTGACATAGAAATGTAATAAAAATAAATTCTTTCTTTCCCTAAGTTGTTGTTGGTCATGGTATTTATCATAGCCATAGTAAGCAAACTGGGATGAAAAGTAAAAAGATTTTCTTTCCTTATCTCCAGGAATCAGAAGGAAAATGTTAATTTATTAGATGCTATGGGAGATTCAAATGCAAAAAAAAAAAAAAAAAAAAAAAAAAAAAAAAAAAAAAAAAAAAAAAAACTAAGCCCAACCATACTGGCAAGACTATTTCCCATGTTTCTTAGATAAGTTCCTCTGAAGCAAATGCAATTATCATCATGGATGACATTGTATAGACAAATACAGCATTAGTAACCTCAGGAGTTTTTAAAAAAGGGTATAGAATGACATTGATGATGATGATAATGATGCCGGTGAGGATGATGATGACAGAGTATATTCTGGCTCCTCATTTACCAATAACATATTTGGAATGCTTTGGTAAGTCATATTACTATCATTTTAATTTATGTTAATTTCAATGAAGTTCTCTAACATGACAAATTTGGAGAGCCTTATAAAGCAACTAAGGCAAGAGAGTAGAAAATTATTCTACATTATAAAGAGGATAAATTTAGTATAGGTGTCCTTACCATTTAAGTATACTGTTAGGCATGCCACTGGCTAGTTAGTAAAGCTCATTTATAGGGCTTAATGTGAAAGATAATTTTCTATCCTCAACTGTCAAATTCCTCAGACCTACCATTATTAATAAATATTGTTGAGTCAGATATGGTAACTCACTCCTATAATTACAGATCTTGGGAAGCCATACCAGAAGGATTCCAAGCTCCATGCTATCTTTGGCTGTAAAGTGAGATCCAGGCCAGCTTGGACCACACTCTAAGACCTGGTGTCAATATAGAAGTGATAAAGTTATTAAAATTATTCCTTCCCACATCTGTTTCTCTTCTTATAATTTACGTTTCCTAGGGGTCCTGCCTGAGGTATCATTTAGCCATCTACATGCCATACCAGCAAGGAAAGTTCTTCTTAAATGAGCATGAGAAAAAAGAATCAAACTGTGACTTCTGAGAGGGCTTTAAATTCTAAATCAGTACCTGGAACTGAGTATTACAGGATTCCAGACTCTGAGGGACAAAGAGGGATGGCATATTGATCAGGGGTATTAACAAATTCCTGTTTTATGTGATGCTTTGATTGTGGTGGTATTGTGTTCGCCAAAATATTGTGTACCTTAATAAACTTATCTGGGGTCAGAGACAGAACAGCCACAAAGTTCAACAGAGATTAGGGAGTGGTAGCACCACACCTTTAATCCTAGCATTCCAGAGGCAGAAATCCATGTATTCAAGGATACACCCAAGCATGGTGACCAACGCTTTTAATCCCAGAAAGCACACCTTTAATCCCAGGGAGTGGTGGTAGAAAGCAGAAAGGTATATAAAGCGTGAGGACCAGAAACTAGAGGCATTTGCCCATAGAAGTATTTGGCGTGGTTAAGCATTTGGCCTGGTTAAGCATTCAGGCTTCTAGCAGCAGTTCAGCTGAGACCCATTCTGGATGAAGACTCAGAGGCCTCCATCTGAGGAAACAAGACTAGCTGAGGATCCAGCGAGGTGAGATAGCTGTGGCTTATTCTGTGTCTCTGACCTTCCAGTGTTCACCCCAATACCCGGCTCAGGTTTGATTTTATTAGTAAGACTTTTAAGATTCATGCTACATTTGATAGTGGAAACCTGAGCTTTAGGATCTCTGACTCCACAGTCACATCTGGACCTCTGATTTCCAGGGTTTTGGGTAAGGCACACCATTTCTTTTAGCTAGCTTTTGTTTATAAATTGATTTCCTCATTAATGTTCTAGTCCACAGGGATAGTTAATTAATTAATGTACATAAAGTGCTTCAATTAAGGTAATTGACATTACTTGCAGATAGTCTCATCAGTGGCTCTTTGGGAATAATCCAAAATCACTTCTTTCTCAAGAGATTTCTGATAATTGCTCCAATGTTCTCCTGAAAGTCCTGTGATGCAGAAGCCATTTCCAAAACCATTAATTTTTTTCCTCTGGGAGTAGATGCCAGGTATTAAGATATGCATCATATTTGAAACTCCATTACTTAGATAAGTCATGTTTCCTCTGTCCTGATATACAAAGCACATGTCTGCACTAATGGGGGAAGTGACCTTAAATCACACAATTTTAGTTAACTATGTCTTCATCTTTAGCAGATGGGAACAGGGCAGTAATTGAATCTGCATCTGTTTTTAGTACTTACCCTACTTAAGTCCCAGCACTTTTCTTTTTCTCTTGGGCTGTTTACTAAATGTCCTGAGCTTCAGTTCCTCAATCTATATCAAAGACATGGATGGTAATACTATTTGCACAACAACATTGACTGTAATCTAAGGCTGGTTCCAGGATGGTGTTCTGATGCACTTTGTGAAATCTGGTCCTGAGGTGCAAATGATGAGTCATAGCAGTATGCTGACTCATTGTGCCAAGCACAGGTATAGAAGAAACTGTAGTTTGAGTAGCAGATGGGGATAAGAGATGAATTTTACCCATTCTTCTGATTATGACACTAAAGGATCAGAAATTTTTACCTGAATCATATATGGAATTAAACAGACAAGATGCACCTGACCTTGAACACAATCCACTCTCTGTGTTTGTTTTACATTCAGAAACTGAAAGAAGAAAATAAATAGAATTATGTGTTTATCCTGTGTTTTGGGCAGTTGCTCCTTTAAAGATAACACAAGTTTGGGGTCTGTCATAAGAAGGCAGGTCACTGGTTTTCTTGGTCAGTCCAACATAGGTCCACAGATTCACTCTGCTTACATGTTTTATAACTTCATTGTTGTATCATGAGGTTTGACTCAGTTTTAATTTCTTGTTTAATGTTAACATGATTTTAATTCTGATTGCAATGATCTTATTTTATACACACTCATCTTATACCCATGTGCAACCAACTCAGACTATTAGGACTAAGGAGGACCACTTGAGTTCTTTGTACTCCTGGAGAAAATCACCAGGAGAAAATCCAGCTCTGAGCGAAGAGGTCTTATTTTGTAGATATCTTTAGTCTAGAATGGAATTTCTAGTTTACCCCATGGTCATTCTTTGAGAAAAGGAGATTGGATATTATGAGGATCTGTCTCCTATTTCACTGGACAGTGTAATAAGCTGTTTCTTAGCACACTCTAGGCACTGAGAACTCTAAACCTCAGTGTGAGGATGAGAGATAAAGAATGTAGCTCCCACCATCATTGATCACACAAATAAGAGAAGTTTGACTGTATTCCTGAAAGGCAGTGACAATCTCTGTTCTCTCACCAACCACTCAGCAGTATGAACAGCATCACGTGACATTCCTCAACTCAATACATATTTGTTTTATAGGCAGTGATTTTTTTCTTATGCATGTCAGTGGATAGTATGGGGGTTGGGATTACCATTCATGATATTACTAAGATTTAAAAATTTAATGAAACATAATTTATTCAATAATTAAGCTGTGATAGACCTCAGATTTTCAGATTTACCTTTTATATAACTAGTCATTCATTGATCTTCATTTCCTATGTTTTAAAACCATTCTTTGTTATTCAGAGATGTTTAGTTGGAAAGAAAACTGTAAATAGTCTGAAAATGATTTTGTTTTCTATGTTTTAACAAAATAATCGGTATGATTTTTACTAAATCTAGGTATGTGTGTGCATGCTTGGCTACATGTGGACCTGCAGATACATAGGTTTGCCATGACAAGCATGTGGAAGTCTTTTCAACATATGGGCCCTGGGAATTGATTGTGAGTATTCAAGTTTAATATCTGGAACCTGTAGACTCTGTATAATCTTGCATGCCCAGAAAAAAGCAGTAAATTAACTAATGGGAAAAATTTTTAACTTTGATATTGATAAATAATACACACTGTTATATTATAGTTATGATTTTATTTTTCTTAAATGTGAACCATCCAACCAGCTTCCATCTATAAAATTGCTAGATGTATCAATAAACAATATCCCTTAAGAACAATCACATTCCTACTTGAGTATAAAGTAGTAAGATGCTGTGTAAGACTGTGGCAAGACTTACCACATACTGCTGCCTTATACATGCAGTTTTGTCATGGTTTTGATCTTTGGAATCAGCCCATGTAGACATTAAACTTCACACATTACCTGATGGGCAGAGAAAAGCTAAATCTGAAAGCTGAAGTCCACAGTTTTCTTACTACCTAGGCAGACTAATCAATTTCAGTCCAGAATGATTTTAAGTCCACATTCATTGTAAGGAATTCTTCCAGAAATATTGTAGATCATGGTGGATAAAAGTGGATAAATTGTTTTCTTAATAAAGTCATTGAAATGTGTCCCATGATTATTAAACCTTTCCTTTTCTGTCACCAACTTAAGAAAGAATCATATAAACACTTGAGTCAGGTAAATGCTCCCTAAATTTTCTTATGGATAATAAATAAATATGTTATGAATTTGGAAAGCATTGGTCGCATCAAACCACACTCACAGCAGAAAAACCAAACTAGACATGGCAACCATTCTTTTTATCTACCTCTGCTGTGCTGCTATTTGCCTTCTCTGTTGACTCTAGAAGTCTCTCCTTTGTTCTGGACATCAGTTATAACAATGACTTATCATGTTCTTCTCCTTCACCATTTAATAGAACTGTTTTTCTTCTAACACCTCTTAGCTGTCGAAATTTCCCTTCTCATCCAGTTTTTTAGCAATCTTAAAAATATCAAGATTCCAGTGAAGCTGTTATTAAAGTATTAGATTTTATATTACAAATGTTAACTTTCTAAATTGGTTCTTTTTAGTTAGTATGTTAAATAATGGGTTTCATTATGACGTTAATAAATATAACGCTGTACTTGAACATATTTGCCCTCCCTTTCAGCTACTCCCCCTTTCCTTTCTGCCCACATCTCCTCTCCTCCACCAAAAATAGTTCCCCTTAAGTGAATGGAATACTGATGATGGTTTTAACACATTAGCAAGGACAAATAGGGTAATTTAAACTTTCACAAGTATTTCCATACTTGGTATGTTGATTTGAATGAGAATGGCCTCCATAGGTTCATATGTTTGAGTGCTTGCTCCCCTATTGGTAGACTATCTAGGAAATATTAAAAGGTGTGGCCTTGCTGGAGGAGGTGTGGCCTCGTTGGAGGAGGTGTGGCCTTGTTGGAGGAGGTGTGGCCTTGTTGGAGGAGGTGTGGCCTTGTTGGAGGAGGTGTGTTACTAGGGGTGGGTTTCAAAAGCCCCCATTCCCAGTTAGCTCGTTCTCCATCTCTTACTTGCAGACAGGATGTGAATTCACTGTACTGTTCTAGTATCCTTCTTGCTGTCATACTTCAACCCAAATGATCATGCACTCTAACTCTCTGGAACCATGAGACCCAAGAAATGTTTACCTTCTAAGTTTCATTGGTGATGGTGTCTTTTCATAGCAATATAAAAGTGACTAAGACACTTACATAATTTTTGCTAAAGTAAGAGAAACCAACAGTATTTTATAATTAAGACAGTCTGTGCTTTAAAATGGAGGGTTTTAAATTACATATTACAATCATCCAATGCTGAGGGCATAAATGCTGGATTCAAGACGAGGCAGGGAGGAAATTGTTCTGTCAGCCTCCACTGATGGTTTGTGATGTTCAGTGGCACAGATTGCCACCAAGTTTTGAAGGCTCCTTTTAAATAAAAGGACAGGACAATATTCTCTATTGGTTGGACTTAATGTACTCCTTGCTCCTTAGTATTCATAGAGTGATGACATTTTTCTAGGGATTTGCCTTATTCTGTTGCATAGGCTGCTCAATACGACCACTTACCATTCCTACCACAGTATTTGAATTATTATTATAATGATTATTTTTGTCTGCCTATAGTTTCTCTAGATATCCGATTCTATAGTGTTCTTTTAAAAATGTGTTCTCAGGCATGGCTTTAATACTTTTGTTGTGTGTTCTACATGCTTCAAATTCAAGTACTAGTGACCTTCTTCATGTAGCATAAACTTATGTATTCATCTTGCTCAGGTGAATAGATCAGGTTTTCTAGAAGTAATATTGCCAAGTTTACCTTGGAGAAAGAACACTTGGAAATACTTTTACATTGTTGGCAGGTCTGTGTGACCATAACAAAAGAAAATGAGGTAATTCAAGGCAATGAGAGAATTTTTATTCATTCTCAAAGTGTCTTTAAACATGATCTATGACTTTACAACACAGGATATTCCAAAAACAAATGCTAATCCACAAACTCTTTTATTATTTATTGGATTTTTTTCTTTGACTTTATTTGATCTTTGCACTTTGTTCTGCTCATTATAGGAATTGAAATCCTCTATCTTTTTCTTCTGAGTAAACATCATTAATAATTCAGAACTTCTTGATGCCAGCAAAGCATATTGGGGGAAAATAACTTGGTGTCCCTTTCCACTTGGTTTGTTCTTCCAATCATAGAAGGTTGGTGGTTGGGGCAACCAGTTAACATTTGTATTGGTAAGGTTTTATACAGACCATAGTATCTTCTATTTTTTATTTATGAAGTAAATGTAAAGTCACAGAAACAAGAAAGTAAACAAAGCAGGTCACACAACAGAGCTACATAAATACACAGTACTGAGTTAATTAAGCAAATATATATATAAGAATCAAAAGTAACTTCAATTACATCATTTGACATTGACCCAACAGTTTTTCAAGTGAAAATTGAAAATGCTCCCACAGAAGACTGTGCAGTTAGCACAGTCTTTTCTTAGAGATTAGTTATTTTGTGTCAGACTTACAGATCATTCGTCTGTTCATTCATTCATTTACAGAAGTATGAACCTACCAGAGGTGATGTGTTAAAATTAGGAGTATAGCATAGAAGTTCCTGTCTGTGAGAATTCTACTGATACTGATCAAAACAAATCTATGAGAAGAGATTACATCTGGTTAACTGTTGTCATATAGATGTAAATGTATATTTGTTATTTTAATGCAAGGAAAAATGAGAGAACACATCTCATTGTGGGACTCAGAGCCAGAAATGTCACTAAAGTCCTTTGGATGGAGTGATGAATATCACAGACAAAAAGAAATTTCTGATTTCCTATGAAACATCAGTGGTCTTGTGTGCTGATATGTTGGCCATGAATTGTCTTCTGGGTGAGTTGAATGTATACCAAAATGGTGCATGGTGTCAGAAATGATTGTAGTGCATACAAACCATGCCAAACTACCCTCCCATTTCATCCAACTCAAAAAAAAAATTACAGCTCACTTGATCAGTCTTAAGAAGACAATACTTTACAAAGAATGCATCTTTCTACGTTCAGATAAAGCAGCTAAGTGTTTTTGTAGGAACACAGCTGAAATCCTTTGGGCTTCTGCTTACTTTAGTCAGTAGTAAAATGACAAGGTAAAATTTCTTTACTCAAGTGCATGTTTACACAGGGCAGATAAAGTAACTGAAATGCAACATTTAAATCAAGTTTTGTAATGCTGTTGGTACTGTGGCAGACATTTGCACACACTTCCTGTCATATGAACAAGAAGGCAGCAGTTTACTGCTTGGTGTAGTATAAAATGTCTAGAAGTGAGACTCTTAGGAATATTTGTAATCCTTTCCTTCCATTGTATTGTGCAAAATTGCCTTCACAATAGCTTCATTTGTCTATGAGTGGTTAGCACAACAGTAAAAATAGGAAAGATGGAGAAAAAAAAGATAAAAACAGGTAGAATTAGAATTTTATGGTTTTACTACCTGTCATAAGTAGAGAAGAAATTCAGTCACAAAAATTTACTATGTGCCAGAGTGGTGTTGTGTAGGGGACATAGCTATGAGGTGATAAAAATTTGAATCATTGTCTTTTGAAATGTGATTAAATGTTTGTTTGAAGTTTAAACACTGAAAATATGGAAATACTATATAAGGTTCAAGGTTTAGTCATAGATAAAGAAAGAATACTCAGATAACCCAAGGCTCAGAATAAATAGGAATTGACAAATAGTTATGTATAAGTATAGAACCTGAAGATAAAATCCAAGGCATACAAAATTTTCTGTATTTCTATTGCTTTCAATGGGTTTTAACTGAGTTAAGGCTTAACAACATGTGCATATAGTAGTATGTGCCTTAGTCATATAGCTGTTTATGCATTATTTGGTGATTTAATCAAGTATTTATTCTTCAATTAATCAAGTATCTTCAGTGTAAATGGTATCATGCAAATATGGTGGACATAGGCTCTTTCCTATATAAGGATGCCTGTGGGGAACTCAAATAGTTAAGAGGGTGCAAGTGAGGTGAGTGCTGTGAAAAGGCAGGGAAGCATCATCAAGAGTGGCATTTCATGTGCTCATAACCTACTCTGTCATGGGAACTAAATGATTCTCCTTAACTCTCCCAGACTAATGACCCATACTGCAACGAACCTTCACAGATTATTTTAGCTTCGTAGAGAAAAGGCTTCCAGTACTTCATTAGTGTAAAACGACCCACATTTTGCTACAGTTCCAGTCTCATATTTTGCTCCTTAATTACCACTCTTTAAATGGTCTTTCAAGATCAGCTGTAAATTAAAATTGATCCACTGTCAGCAATCTCCAGCAGTTGGAAACAGACGATTGATACAGATGACATGCCAGTTGCCTAGCTTCTTTCTGTGGAGACAAAAATGTAAAGAAATCAGCCGACTCGGCAGCTCGGCACAAAAGGCAAAAATGTGATTCTCCCCTAGTGGCAAAATTAATATAAATTACAAGCCCTGTTTAGAAAATGCAAATAGATGTGTATGAATGGAGACCCAGAGCTTTTATCTTTAAGCATGTCATGAAAGACTATGTAATCATGTTCTTTCTCTAAGGCACAATATTCCTTTTGAAATAAAGCTTTGGGATATGTCAATGTGAACGTGTACTTTGGAGTTAGGTCTGAAATGAAATCTTGCTTTGTTTCTTATGTGGTTTAGAGAAACAAACACCAAATACTGCAGAGCTCAGTTTGCATCTCTAAACAATGCAAGTTAATTCTTGTGACATTATGATGCTTAAATAAGCAAACCGAAAATATCAGTGCAGTCTGTAATATAATGTTTCACTCAAGGAAATGATGAATAGCGGGTAAAGACATCTTGGAGGCAACGGGTGTAAGAAAGCACTGAGCTTCATCTAGAAAGAGACCTTCACATATCTTCATTCTCGAGTGCTCTGCTTCAGCCTGGAACTGCTGAGCTGGCTAAATGTGCCCAAGAGGTACGTCATGACGCACATATAAACACACACACACACACACACACACACACACACTCACACACTTTTGAATACAGTCAGACATTTGGCTTCTGCCTTTGGAGCCAATTCACAGGCTTAATTAGCCTTTTCTGTCTCTACACACAGCAAGTATAGTCACCTAAGATAAGTTCTATGCTAGGCGACATTTCAAAAACAAGGTCATTGACTTGTCTTCTCACATCTCTTTTTCAAGCGGTGAGGCTGTCACTCAACCAGCTGTACTCAGCCCTCCATGAGTATCACAAATATGCCCGCAATATTTTTTTCAGAAGTTTTTGGAGAAAAAGATAACAAAGGTGAATTTCTCTGCATTTCTAAGAGACATGTCAGTCATATTCCTCCACCCATAAAAATTCTATCCCTACAAGAAAACAGAAACAACAACAAAACAAACAAATAAACAAACACACACAAAAAAAAACTGTTAATGACTTCAGAGGCATTAACTCCAGTGTGAATCAATTGTTTTACTTTGTTAACATCCATTTCTCTTCTTTGAGAGGGTTGCATCATCTTTCCTGCTTACATCTTCTGATAGAATGTCACTTCTCAGAGGGCCTCAGTCTTATTACATATTACCTAACATGCTCTATTGTCTCTTCTAGATGTCTCCTAAAGTCTACTGTATGCTTGCTGTATTTTGTTCTCTTATTATTCGTGACAAGCTGAAAGTCATGTTATTTAGTTATTGACTTTTTATCATCTTTATTAATGCCTGTGACCTACTGCTGTGTAACGTTTTATGTTTCTGCATCCCTAAATCCTAACATACAGGACCATTCAGATATATTCATATTTCAATAGTCACATGTACATGAACATTCATAATTATACAGTTTATATAAAATATCTATTTAGAAACTTCAGAATTGAGTTACCCATCTCAAGTAAGAAATTTTACACAATTGATTACTGGATACTGGGCAGATTTTATCATTGCCCTATGTTTTTCAAATTAGATTCCTTTGGGATAGGCCAATCTTGAATGAATGAAGATATACTACTGTGTACTGACTCAGAATTAAAAAGTTGGTATGAATCATAGACCTAGGAAATTTGAGTAAAGACCAAGGATCATGTAGCATGATCATGTAGCCATAGGCAAATACTGCATTCAGACTGCAGCTTGAATCTCACCTGTATATCTACAGATACTACCACAATTCTATGCTGGTAGAATTTTGTTTGCTTGATATTTTCTAGGGACTTACAGTACAAAATTTAAGCTGCTTGCCAGAATAATATCCTACTTCCTTGTCTTCCACATGAGGAGGTTAATGGAGCCTATCTATGTGCAGAGATAAAGAAAAGCTTACCAAAGTCAAGAAACTTAAAGGAGAAATAAGCCAACTAAACAAGGGGACAAAAACAATCTTTATGTCAACAGTGAGTCAGCTAGGGGAAATGGTCTCGGTCACAGCAAAACTCTCTTGGAAAGTCTTTCTTCCTCTATTCAACCAGGAACCAGATCTTACATCATCTTTCCTCATCTGTATTGCTGATCTCTATCTTCTGCAAGAATTAATCTCTACCAATGCATTTCTTACTAGTCCTATGGCTACCATCAACTGCCCACAATTATTAAAATAAAAATGGTCCATCATTCGTTTTTTTTTTTTACATAATCCCCACTCTTCTAATAGCAACACTGATTTCTCTGGAAAAAAAAAAAACAAGAACAACAACACTTTGGCAGTCTGGTGATATGGTTTGCCAGGTGACAGCACCTTTTGTGTAAGATTATCTGAGTTAAAATATCCAGAACTGATGTAAAAAGCTGGGTAGGTACTTGAGCTTGTGACCGCAGTATAAAGTGATGGAATATGGGGAGATAGGAGGACCACCGGGGCTTCCTGTCCACTAGTCTCGTTCTAGGTTTAGTGAGAGATCCTAGCTGAAGAGAATATAGTGGAGACGGACATAATACCCTTACTAGCTTTCAAGCACACATAGGCAGGTGTACCCTAAACACACACACACACACACACACACACACACACACACACACACACACACACACTTTCTAATATTTCCAGTAGTTTCTATACATCATTTATCTGACATACCTTGAACTCTGTATTTATGCCTTAGTCATCCAGAATAGTGCACAGGTCATCACACTTCCTATGTGATCAATGCAGATGTTTTTGCTTTTGGCTGAAGTTTTTCAGTCAGTCAGGACATATAGTGTGCATGCTTATTCTTCCTTCTTGACCTTTTACTGGGTTCCCCTGGGAAGTCTGAAATATATTTTATTTTATTTTCCATCTCTATAGCACCATTTATCATCCAATGTAAGTAGTTAAATTTACCACTGCATTACATCATGAATTCTTTAGGGTTTTGAAGATTGTCTCTTTGTCTTTTACAGCTAGAGTGCATAGCCTAGGGCCTGGTGAATGGCACAAGCCCAGGGATGTCTGGAGAATACATGAATAAATGAATAAACAATTAAATTACCAGGTAAATCCTCTTTATCTGTGTCACCGTCTTTTGTATTTGTTTTAGATGGACTTAATATCTTGAAGAGAAAACCATATATATTTTATTCTGTGCTGTTGAAGAGCTTATTTTCTTTTCCATAAAACCGCTTTCAACTATCAGGGAGTACACTTATCACTACTGTCACACCTGAATGGTAAAGAAAAAAAAATTACCTTGTAACTCTAAAAAACACCAAGTATGAATGTAGTTCTTAGGTGATAATACAAACTGTATTACAAAGACCTTTGTGTTAAATAAATATCTTTCAGTCGCCACTACCACCTCTAATGTTCCCTGTGCTTTTCATTAATTCATCAGCAAAAGGCTACTGCAAATTCTCATGCTAGGCATTAGTCCTGACAAATAAAAATATTGAAGAAGAGGATATATACTTACTGACTTCATAGAGCATTTTATCCAACCCAGGATACACCAAGACAATAATACCAAAAAAGTAACCTGGTGAAGAGGCACAGGATTTTGATGTGAGTGTGTGTGTTTGTGTGTGTGTGTGTGTGTGTGTGTGTGTGTGTGTGTGTGTGTGTGATTTTTTTAAATAAAACAAATATAAGTAGCAGTATTAATAAAATTCATAATTATTATTTGTCCAGTGATTTTATGAAGCAGTCAATGCCTGTTGTCTGAGGTATTCAAAACACATTTCCGTATTTGATCTTCATAACTACCTTTTAGATTACATTTGATAACTCTGTACTTTACAGAGTGAAAATCTGAAACATAAGTAAAACAAGGGGAGATAAAAGGTCACACAATACAAGAGATGAATGGAAGACAATATAAAGCTGCCTCCATAGAGCTGTTACTTCTTCATAATAATGAATGAGGAAGCTTAGCATGAGAAAAACTAGACATTGTACCCATGTCCAAACATGCTGAACAGAAGTTTTGAGAAACCAAAGTCATCCCAGTTCATTTCCCATGGTGTCCTGTCCTGACATTAGATGTGCACCAGGCTTTTAAAATCTCCCTGGTAATCTATAATGTGTCACTCTTACATGCATCAGCTTAATCAATTGATCAATTTTTATTAAGAAAATAGCAAGCAGTGCCATTCCAGACTAAGCTGCAGTCATTGCAGGTGCTGCAGTATATCATACCCAGTGGAGTTTGCCTCTAAGGTAGGAAACAGCTGTAACATGAAGAGGATTCAGTGTCTGCTCAGAGCTGGCCACATACATTCTCATCATATGCTCTCAGAAGATGAAACAAGTGCTACTCACATCTGAGCATGGAGTGTAGTCTGTTTCCCACAGTGGGCTGCTTTTAAACCTGCAGTTTCCTCTTTCAAGTTTGCTCACAGCATGAGCTCTGCAATAACCTTGGCTTCTTGTTTTGGATTCAAGAGCATGCTCCTGCTAGTCAGGCAGTTGGTTAGCCAGGTTAGTGATTGGTCAGTAATTTATGCAATTGGAGACTTTTATTTCCACAACAGTCAATCAAGAGGCCTGGCTGACTGTACCTGCTTCCATCTTTGTTATGAATAGACTCATCACATCCATGGGGAATGGGATTCCCTAGAATCCAAATGGAGCATCTTACTGGACCTAAATGTAGGAGCCATAATCATTCACTCTCAGTCTTGCCTTGACACTGACTTGGAGTTGATGACTGCCTCAGTCTATGCTGTAGAGCCCTCATCAGGAAACAAAAAGTAAAAAAGCAGTTCAAAGCTGCAATTTTTGTAAATTGTAAGCTGTAAATTTTTGTTCTCAATTGAAAATTTTCAATTTATTCATTTATTTTTCTAAAGTTTAAGTGCTTTAAGCCTGAGTAGTGTATATAACTAATTTTTTCTCCTCTTTCTTCACTTCTAGCTATCCCCATGCCTCCTACTCCCTCTCAAAGTATTGACCATTTCTTATTTAATTTATATATATATATATATATTCATATATGTATACACTCTGATGCAGCCCTTTAGTGTTTTCTGTGTGTATATGTATTTAAGAATTGGCTTTCTTGGTATTGAAAAACATCAGGGACACATCCCTGGAGAAAACTGATACTTCCTCTCTCTGCAGCCATCAGTTCCATGTAGCTCTTCATCTAAGTGTGGGAGCATGTGGGATTTCCCCCATCTGTGTTAGTATGCCAATTGGTGTTTTCATTTTGCAGATCTTACTTAGAATTTAAAAAGAAATTATTTATAGTGGCAATCTAGCTATTATCCCCAGCTCTACAGCTGTGATACCCCCCCCAAAAGCATAACTCTTTCTGCTCTAAACTTGAGGTCCAGGATTAATTGCTATTCTTGATCATCTATAGTAGTTCCCTGGAAGACTTGGTTCTCTCCATCCACCATATTGGTCCCAGTGATCCAACTAATGATCAGCCTTGGAAGCATGTACTCCTATTGAGCTATCACATCAGATCTTAAACAGGTTTTAAATTTTGTCATCATTACTTAAATAAGAATTTATCTCCTTTAGATTTAAAAATGTCCAAGTTACTGACACTTAACATGAACTTCCATTATACGATAACACAATGACATTGATATAGCAGGATCTTGAAATCACGGGTGACTTTTAAAAACCTTTTACATCTAATGTGTCCTACCTTGTTACAAATAAAAACACAAACATGAAAAATAACAATAATAAAAATATACTATCATTTCCTTTCTCCCTGAGATGCCTGACAGAATTATTTCCATCTCTTTTAGTGAATTAAATTGAACTTATGGAAAATAAAAAGACCTATTTATGAGGTACTGACCTGACATCTTGCACTTTACAACGGCAATCTAAGGACCAGCCCCAGTTCTGAAACTCTGTCCCTCCCCCAGACTCCTGCCCTGACATCTAGGCATTCAGGACTAATTGCTACTCTTAATCGTTGGCAGCTCTTTCCTGTAAGACCTATAAATACAAGCCCAAAGTGCTTTGCAGACAGGCAAGGCCCAGTAATCCTAGGACATCATTCAGTTGGAAGTGGCAATTAGACATTTTTAACAAGTTCTTTAATACAAAATGGAGTAATTAAAGCTTGAACATTGGAAGGGAAAAACACTTTTGAGATTATGTTCATTTTATTAAGCTATTTCAAATACCAGCATTTATTGCAAGGCATAGCTCTTTCTTTTCTCTCTTTAATTGAATCTCTGGCACTAACAACTCAATGAAATGAATGCCTGACCCATTGAGAAAGAGATTAAGTTATGTAGGGTGTTTATTTTTAATTGGTATTGACCATGAACTCATACATTTCCACTAAAATTGAATTGAACTAGAAGATTTCACTCTTCAATCTAAATATTATGGTTCAGCCACTGTCGGATGCCAGCCCCTGTTTAACCTATGATAGCTATACTTTGTGGCTAATATCTCATTTTTGTTTGAGAGGTCAACAGTTTCATGCATGCTTTGCTAATGTTATAAGCAGATACTTGGCTAATAATAGGATTGTTCAATAATGGCTCCATAGTTAACTTCCATCTTTATTCAATGTAAATGCAAAAAAGGCATTTTTAATTTTATCAATGACTATCTCTGCACAGTAAGTTACAACACTAAATGGCAGAAGATAGCTAACTTACACTGGTTTTGAGAGGTCAGAAAATGTCTCTTTTGTAGATAAGTTTATTGGATTCTTTGAATTTTTAACATATGCAATAAGAGCAGAGATACTAAAAATGTCTTTCCTGAGGACTCACATCCTCAAGAGCATCTGCTTCCAGTTTATTGTTCACACAGATGAGTTTACTTCCATTGCCTTATCCTTTCTTTGGCCTTCCCTCCAGCCTACCAGCAGCTTCCTAGCCTGCACCCTGGAATCTCCTCTGCCTCCCTGATGCTCCCAATTGCTTATTTTGATATTCTGCCTTCTGTGACTTCATTTGTCTCAAGGAATTCAGTCATGCATGAATTTGTAATGGCCACTGGTGATCGTCATCTTTTTTTCTTCTATTTTTTGTTAAGGATTTTTTTATTCATTTTACATACCAATCACAGATCCCCCTCTCCTCCCTCCTCCCACCCCTCCCACATCCCCCCTCAATTATCCCCCCCATTCCCTATTCCAACAAAGCAAGGTCTCCCATGGTGAGTCAGCAGAGCCTGATGCATTCAGTAGAGGCAGGTCCAAGCCTCTCTCCCGCTGTATCAATGATGTGCAAGGTATCCTACCATAGGTTGTGGGCTCCAAAAAGCCAGCTCATGCACCAGGGATGGATCCTGATTCTACTGCCAGGGGACCCTTAAGCAGATCAAGCTACACAACTGTCTGGCTTATGCAGAAGGCCTAGACCAGTCCCATATAGGCTCCACAACTGTTGGTTTACAGTTCATGAGTTCCCACTAGTTTGGTTTAGTTGTCTCTGTAGGTTTTCCCATCACAATCTTGATGCCCCTTGATCATAGAAAACCTCTTCTCTCTCTTCAATTGGACTCCTGGAGCTTCTGCCTGGTGCTTGGCTATGGATCTCTGCATCTGCTTCCATTAGTTACTGGATGAAGGCTCTATGAGGAGATCAAGGGGATACAAGTTAGAAAGGAATAACTCAAAATTTTGCTGTTTGCAGACAATATGATAGTATACATAAGTGACCCCCAAAATTCTACCAGGAAACTCCTACAGCTGATAAACACCTTTGGGAATGTGGCAGGATACAAGATTAACTAAAAAAATAATCAGTAACTCTACTCTATACAAATGATAAACCGACTGAGAAAGAACCAGAGAAACATCACCCTTTACAATAGCCACAAATAATATAAAATACCTTAGTAACTCTAACTAAGCAAGTGAAAGACATGTGTGATAAGAACTTTAAGTCTCTGAAGAAGGAAACTGAAGAAGATACTAGAAAATGGAAAGATTTCTCATGGATAGGTAGGATTAACATAGTTAAAATGGCAATCTTACCAAAAGCAATCTACAGATTCAGTGTAATCCCCAGCAAAATAACAACACAGTTCATCACAGACCTGGAAAGAACAATACTCATCTCCATATGGAAAAACAAAAAACCCAGGATAGCTGAAGCAATTCTTTACAATAAAAGAACTTTCAGACGTATCACCATCCCTGATTTCAAGCTGAACTACAGAGCTATAGTAATAAAAACCTCATGATAGTGATATAAAAACAGACAGGTGGTTCAATGTAATCAAATCAAAGACAGAGTATCATGGCTTCCATAATGTTTACAGAAAGCAATAAAGAATTTACTAATAAAATCAATAAAATATGTGGCAAAAGTTGGCTATCAACCAGCAATGCCTGGGGCCTATAATAAATAACAAATCAGGAATCAATTGGGATTCAATATTCTGGTTCCCTCTTATGATTTAATGTTGTCTATTCCCCATTACAACCATAATGTTGTCTATTCCCCATTACAACCATAATGCAATTCAAATACTCTCTAGGTCCTTTCGAGCTCAGCCAGTGTAAGCCTTTCTCTATAATAACTTGCTGTAGATTACTGTATTGGCTTTCATTATCTTTATGTTCTGAGCGCTTGCCTCTCTATTAATTTTCTTCCTGCAATTAGTCCTTAATCTCTAGATTTCTTATGGAATGAATCCTTCTCATTGAGAATTTGGTTCAAATACTATTTCATCTTACTTAAAAAAAACACAACTCACTAGTACTTTGAAAATATTCTTTTACATGTTGACATTCAGTTAAGCTAGCACCATTTGTTGAAGATGTTTTCTTTTTCCATTGTATGGAAACTTGGTTCCATTGGTCCACATGTTAGTTTTAATGCCAATACCAAGCTGTTTTTATTACTAAAGCTCTATGGTATAACTTGAGGTCAGGGATGGTGATCCCTCCAGAGGTAGTGTTATTGTACAGGATTGTTTTAGCTATCTTGGGTTTTTTGTTTTTCCATATGAAGTTTAGTATGGTTCTTTCCAGATCTGTGAAGAATTGGGTTGATACTTTGCTGGGGATTGCATTGAATCTGTAGATACCTTTTGGTAAGATTGCCATTTTAACTGTGTTAATCCTATCCATCTAGGAGCATGATAGATCTTTCCATTTTATTGCAAATAGATCCATATCCATCTCCATGCACAAAACTTAAGTCCAAGTGGATCAAAGACCTCAATATAAAACTAGTTACACTGAACCTGATATAAGAGAAAGTAGGAAGTGGTCTTGAATGCATTGACACAGGAGACTACTTCCTAAATATAACTTCAGTAGCACAGACACTAAGAGCAACTATTAATAAATGGGACATCCTGAAACTGAGGAGCTTCAATAAGGCAAAGGACACAGTAAATAAGACAAAATGATAGCCTACAGAATGGGAAAAGATCTTCACCAACCCAACATCTCACAGAAGACTGGTCTCCAAAATACACAAAGAACCCAAGAAACTAGACATCAAAATACTAAACAATTCAATTAAAAAATGAGCTACAGAGATAAACAGAGAATTCTCAACAGAAGAATCTCAAATGGTTGAAAGACATTTAAGGAATTGCTCAACATCCTTAGTCATCAGGGAAATGCAAATCAAAATGACTCTGAGATATCATCTTTCACCTCTCAGAATGGCTAAGATTAAAAACATTGAAGAAAGCTTATGTTGGTGAGGATGTGGATCAAGGAGAACACTCCTCCACTGTTAGTGGGATTGCAAACTTATACAGCCACTTTGGAAATCAGTATGGAGGTTTCTCAGAAGATTGGGAATCAATCTTCCTTTAGAGCCAGCTATACCACTTTTGGGCATATACCCAAGGAATGCTCAATCATACCACAAGAACACATGCTCAACTATGTCCATAGCAGTATTATTCGTAATAGTCAGAACCTGGAAACAACCTAGATGCCCCTCAACTGAAGAATGGATTAAGAAAATGTGGTACATATACATAATGGAGTACTACTCAGCAGTGAAAAACAATGACATCATGAAATTTGCAGGCAAACAGGTGAAACTAGAAAATATCATCCTGAGTGAGGTAACCCAGACTCATTAAGACAAACATGGTATATACTCACTCATAAGTGGACACTATATGTAAAGCAAAGGATAACCAGACTACAACCCACAGCTCCAGAGAAGCTAGCTAACAATGAGGACCCAAAGAGGGAATCATGGATCGTCCTGGGAAGGGGAAATAGATGAGATCTCTGTGAGTAAACTGGGAGTGAGTGGTGTTCAATGGAGGGTAGGGGATGGGGGATGAGAACATAATTGAACGGATGGCCTAACTGTAACAGGGACGGAGTAGGAGAGCAATGAAAGAGATGCCATGTTAGAGGGAGATATCATGGGAATAGGGAGAGACTGGGTGCTAGGAAAGTTACCAAGAATTCCCAAGGATGACCACAGCTTAGACTACTAGCAATAGTGAAGAGGGTGTCTTGACTGGCTTACTCCAGTAATCAGATTTGTGACTACGCTAACTGTCACCATAGAGCCTTCATCCAGTAACTGGTAGAAGCAGATGCAGAGATCCACAGCCAAATGCCAGGCCTAGCTCCAGGAGTCCAGTCAAAGAGAGATTCTATGAGCAAGGAGCAACAAGATCGTGATGGGAAAACCTACAGAGACAACCAAACCTAACTAGTTGGAACACATGAAATTTAGATCAATAGCTGTGAAGCCTGCCTGGGACTAGACTAGGCCTTCTGCATAAGCAAGACAGTTGTTTGGCTTGATCTGCTTATGGGGCCCCCTGGCATAGAATCAGAATCCATCCCTGGTGCATGAGCAGGCTTTTTGGAGCCCACTACCTATGATGGACACCTTGCACAGCCTTGAGGCAGGGGGAGGTTCTTGGACCTGCCTCTACTAAATGTACCTCCCATGGGAGGCCTTACCTTCTTGTAGAAGGGAATGGGGGTAGGGCTGGAAAGGGGAGGCTGGAGGTGCGAAAGGAGGGAGCAGGGGGATCTTTGATTGGTATGTAAAATGAATAAAAGAAATTTCTTAAGAAAAAATACTCCATGATTTCCTAATGTGGTATAATCCTGTTTTATTTTCTTTGAGAATACATTTGACCTCCTTTGATGAGACTCAGAGATCTGACCAATAAAGGAGAGAAGATCAGACTCACCCATAAACGGAAGACCCAGAACCAGGAAACCGTGACTACAAATGACACCTCACAGGAGTGGTAGATGAAAGGAAGCATTCTCAGCCAAAACTTTACTTCCACATATAAGTTAATTCCTGCCCTGAGGAAAAAAGACAATAGCAAAGTGAAATTGATACTAAAAGAAAACCTCAGAGGTGGCCAAAATGTGCTGTAATGATGAGCCAACTCTATCTCACAACCAATGCAAAAAGTGGTAATGAATCTTTCATTATCCCATGCTCCTCCTCCCCCTTCCTTCTCTTCGTTCTCTTTGTCTCTGTCACACTCATTCCTTATCCAGACCATTGTAGTCCTATTCAGATTACTTTAATATCTAAACCAGGGTAACTGGTGTTATATATACACTTGTCACAAATATATACAAAATAATGACCTATCTCCTAAGAACTTGTCCTTGCTAAATGCAAAACTCTCTGGACAAAGTATATGAAATAATAGATGGATAATTACATCTATTTCACAAATCACTTCCTATCGTCTATTTCACAAATCACTTACTATCAGTTTTAGAAAGAAAAGAATTCTGAAGAGTTAAAACTATGCTCTTAATAAATAACCTGATGGTGAACCTCTGAGGCATGACTAGCTGAAAGAATACTTACTACTTTAGAACTGTCATTAAAATGGGTCATTAGACATATGACCACAAAGACTCTTACTGAATATCAAATGTGCCTAGCAAAGTTTGCAACTAAGATAACTGATAAATGAAATGACTCTCTCAAGGTCCCACAAACAGCATATTGCAATTACAGGATGAGGGTCATTGTGCAGTGTCCATTTATGTAACACCATTGCTTAATTTGCTGGAACAATTACTCTTAAGTTTTGCCCTGTCGCTGCCCAGATGTTAATGCATAAACATGTGATCCTGAGACTAATGGTTATACATCAACAGCCAATAGGATTAGTCTCCCCAAACAGCAGCATATGGAATCAAAATACAACATTCCCCCACACAATTCTTCTTACTTAGGAAGCCAACAGCTAGTGATCTTCTCAAGGTGCCCCTGCTTTGAAGAAATATGTCAAAATTAAAGTAAGTAGAAGATTATCGCTATTTAATTGCCTAGGAATATAATTTGTTAGGTGACACTCAAATTAAAATATTGTTGTTAGTGGCTTAAGCAAACCTTGCAGCAGCAATTGGAGTTTCTGAGCACCAATCCAATTTCAGGAAACATGTCTGAGATACTCTGGCATCCATGCTTTGTATCAGAAATGATTTGCTCCCCAACTCTCTTAAACAAACAAGTATTCAATAAGCCAAAAACCAGCAGTATCAGAACACAGATAGTTGGTTGCTTCAATGAAAGAAGGGACTGTTTCTTTGTTGATAAAATGCAATGATGACAATTGTTTCATGAGGTGGTGAAAAAATATATAAAATAGTATTTGTACATATGAGAAACCCTAACTATATAAAACTTGTGATATTTATTTAGGAAGAAACAGCTGAGGTATGGTGAGCAACAGCTGTAAAGACAAGTCTGAGTTTCATTACAAAGAATTTATTTTTCATGCCAAGGGAGGTATGCTATCATGTCAGGAGAGACAGAAAATGACATTCAGATAAATTAGTTAATGGTAGCTTGTACGAGAAAAAGAATTTGAATTGAGATTTAAGTTGAGGCTGAGTCTTAATATGTGAGAAAGTAGCATATTCTTTTTAAACATTTATTTTGTATTTTATATGTATGGATGTTTTGCCTGCATGTAGCTGAACCATCTACATTCAGTGGTCATGGAAGCCAGAAGATGGCATCAGATCCCCTAGAACTAGTGTTATAGATGACCATGAGCTGCTCAGATCCTGGCAATGAAACCCAGGTCTCCAGAGAGAATAGTAAATGCTCTAAACATTTAGCTATATTTCCAGGTGCCAGTTTTAATTCAACAATTAAAACACAGGATGGAAAAAACTCATGATATTCTTAGTCACCAAGTATTTACAATAGAATTTCTTTGGCATACAATCATATCCATTGAAATAATTATAAGAGAGGACGAAAGGTAGATAACATTGTAATGGGTCAAAAAATCAATATTCACTGAGTATGCTTGAAAATGAAATGAGAGGCCTTGAATTTGTAAGAGAATGGGGAGTGAATCTGGGAGGATTTGGAGGAAGAAAGGGGGAGAGGAAAATAATGTCATATTTTAATGTCAGAAATATAAAAATAAAGAATTAATTGAATCAGTTCTTCATAATAATCTATACCATTGCATGTTCATACCATTAATTTTATGAAATGCATTAAGAACTATCTTCCTCAATTTATAGATGAATAAACTGAAGTATATTTAATATATTTTTATATGTTTTGATGGACTATGTGTCTTTCTTTCTGTAATCTAGAGTTAATTTTCCCAAGAAATCAGTTTATCAAAAATGAAACAACATGTTAAAAAAAGAGACAAAAGATGGACCACAAATTCTGACAGTCTAATTAATTCTTTATCCTCTATAATAACATGACCTTATACTTAAGAGGTATAAACTAATCTATAAAATAAATAACATTTTATTGTCAATAAGCCAATGTCAATTTGCACATTTCTAGGGCTGTACTTGTTTGAAAATAATATTCTTATTTTGATTTCTTGTTATGTTATTAAAATTAATATTTAATAATTATTTTAGTAGTTTTGTCTATCATCAATTTTGATTTCCTATAGTAACCTTTTCTTCTGTGAACACAAGTGCACTTCAGGGAATAGGTAACTTGTAACTATGCTCACGAGAGTGGATGTCATTTGTTTAATAAGTTACGTATGCATTTATCATTCTTTCATAGTCTCAGTTCTCTAGGTGTGCTATTAATTTGTTGTTGTTGGATAGTCATGCTTGAACTGATGCTAATTCAGATGTATATCATAAAACTGTCCCATTTTCAAAAGTTCAAATATAGTAATATGTTGATATCAAAACTTTGTTGGTATATAGCACAGAAAACATTGCTTTTTCAATTATACACACATGAAATAAGGATTGAGAGAATGCAGCTTGACAAATATATGTCATACACAACTTCAACTTAGGGACATTTTTAGTGACTTCTAATATAAACAACTATTGTATTTGGAAAAAAAAACAATTCCTACGATCACTTCCCTTTTTCATTATATTTTATTTTTGCATATTTTATTTTTCTTCACTGTTATGAAAGATGCATATTATATGTCACTGCAATTCATCTTCCCTTGCTGTATTGATTCATTCTTGATGTGCTTTGTCATACTGAAAGACCTGCATAAATGGACTCTTAAAATTCCCTATTAAGTAATGTTGCTTCTTATTAAACTAGTTTTAATTAGTAAGTAAATACTGTTTGCCAGAGTGTATAGCACATTATTTTGTATGTTTTGTGTTATGTTACTAAGATGTAGAAATTAATCACACAGAAATTTCCCCCTTCTCCTGGTAGAAACACAACTGGAATATCAATGAATATAATTCAGGATAAGAGGTTAAATGCACCGCCTAATGAGTAGGATGAAGAAAATGGTGAGACTAAATATAAGCAGGTCCCCGAAGCTATGGATACTGTCTTTGCATCTCCTTAAGATTTGGGGACCTGGTAGCTCTGTGAATATAAAGTATTCATTGTAGACTAGGGAAGAGATCATGGGTTGGAGTCTAATCTTACTTTCTTCTCCATCTCCAGACCAATGTTTTCGTTTGTTCTGGAACAATGCCCTGTGCTTTAACATCATTTTATGTGAAGAACAACGTCTGTGTTTACAAAATGGACAAAATAAAACAGGGTGGAAATGACCTTTCTAGAAAATTATGGGCATCTATTGCGAGGGAGGACCTTGCATTATAAGGAAAACTGAATAATATCAACAGTAAGTGTTAATAAGATATATGACTGAATTCTAACATTCTGCTTTATGCATGTAAATGAATCTCATGCAAGTCTTTGGTTTAACATGTTTTCTTTCTTTTCCTCATTCATAATCAAGAAACTGATTTGACAAGAGTGTTGGTAAGATATAAAAGGAGATACAAACTTTAAGCAAGTAAACACTTAAAAATATTTTACTTCGCTTATTTTAGTTGTTTATATTTCATCTTTTTACATAAAAATGCATGGGAAATATTGTTGAACTAACCAATTACCTTGAGAGAAAAATTGTTCACAATTCAAATTACTTTTAGCTATTTTGAAAGTCACTGGCTTGACTGAAATTAATCTTATTTTCAATTTGTAGTGACCCAATCACTCATTGAAACAACTGATAACAAAATACCCAAGAATGTACCTATTATAGGTTATTTACCTGAATATAACTTAAGTATTTATAAATATGCAGCTTATGAAACTACATATTTGTAATATATTTATAAGTATAATTTATGTACAAAATCTGATGGTATTAGATGCATTTAATAAATAAATATCATTTTGGATAATGTGTTAGGTCTTCTTTAGAAGAACACATTTGGTTATTATAATAAAAATAGGTGTAGATGACCCAGCTGGTCTAAACAACCTTATACCATTTAAAAGTCACCCATCACTTTTCTACTTGGAATTTACTCAAGCAAGTTAATTTTATACTCATTGAGTAATGCATTCAAGGGAAATCATAACTCACTTAGATTCTTGAATAAGAAAATGACTCCATATATTTTGGTAAAAATTTTCAGATCTTTTTCAAAATTCATTTGTAATACAAACAGTCTGTCAAATATTTGTCCTAGAAAAAGACAATTTTTTCTTTTATGTAAAGGTCAGAGATTGAACATTTCAAGGCAGTAGTAATATCTTCAAGTCATAGAAAGTATTTTATTGCTAGAGAGTAGCTATAAAGGTGAGATGATCTATCCTTCAGAGAATACAAAACTGTGATAGGTTTTCTGACATTAAATAGTTTTCATACAATCAATCTCTTCTAGATCTAAACCTTAAACTAATTCACTTAAATAATTCTATTCATGTATTACTTAAGCTTTCATCCTTAACCTTTGAATGTTGATTTACTAGATATTTATTCTCCATATTTTTTTTCAGTTACTTATAAAATATTTATTGAGCCCTCCATGTGTTAGTGTCACTTGGGTGACCTTGAATATCCTCTCTGAGTGTGATGAGGGGGCTATCCTAAATGTTCAGGTTTCACAACAGAAGCTTCTCTATATCAGAGCACATCGGTCTCTTCTGTTTCAATGTCGCATCTCTTTATTGAGTGACTTGAGTAGGACAGCCAACACAAAAGGAGACAGGAGCACAGTCAAGAATGAGGATACTGCTTTTCTATTCCTTGTGAAACAAATCTATTGTCATTATAGAAAGATGAAAACAGATTATCTTTGAGTAATAGACTTGGGAATGTGGAAGGGGGATATTCCCAGCAGGAGGAGCAGAAATAATGAAAGACTTGTACAATATAAATTAATCATTTATATTGGGTGACCAAGCAACTGATTGTCATGGGTGTGGACTGTAGAGGATGCTAGGTACTGGTTAAAGCTGAGAATCATGCCATAAGCTAAAATCAAGGGCTTTCTACACCACCAGATTAGGCTATTGCAAGGGCATTCTAACTTTAAGGAGGGGTGAATCTTGATTATAGAATGGAGAATTTATGACTGGGTCAAGATCCTGTGGGTCTTCCTTAAGTTTGAAATAAGAACCACATAAATTTAGGAAAGGAAAATATAATCAGAAGCCAGTTAGCTGAATTGTTTACAGCGTGTTTCCTATGAAAGGCAAAGAAAAAACATCTGCTGCTCTTAAAGACACAGAGAGAAGAGTGAGTGATAAAGAACTGGCCTCTGTCCTTCCAAAAGCCTCTGAGGAATTTGTCATAAAAAGTTGTGAGGTGGTGTCATGAAACTGTCTGGATCCTCTAACTTCAAAAGTAAAACATCTAAATATTCCCAAATATCAATTACAAATTTCAGAACACTATGGGCTAATCATCTATCAGATTTGAATAAAGAGTTTCCTTGTTGGTTCATCACCATGAACAGCTGATGTATGAACGCCCAAACGAATAACATGAGACAGCTGAGCATGCTATAGTCTCTAAAGTATTATTTACACTTTGCCCAGTCATTTTACAATCTATTTAAATCAAATATGTAATATATTTAATTCATCTATTTTAACATGTTTTTATTTATCCATATTTCATATAATATATTTTGATTATATTCATCATATTTATTCTCCTGTCCAAATCTTCCCATTCCTTCAGACATGCCCAATTTCATGTTCTTCCTCTGTCTTAGAAAAAAAACCAAACAAGCATACCTGAAAGCATACATACAAATAACATACAAGTAACTTATGTATTTAGAAATACATATATATATATATATATATATATATATATATATATATATATATATAAACAGCACTTAGTGAAAAAGGAATCCATGAATTTAACAAAGAGTAAAGAGATGTATATGGAAGGTTTTAGAGTTAGAAAGGAGAAGGTGAAATGGTGTTACTATAATCTCAAAAAATAAAAATAAAATAAAACTCCATAGTTTATCTTGTGTAGGTTGACTGTTCCTGGGTATGGGGACTGCCCTAGAGTGTAGACAATGTACAAAGTATCACTTCATTAAAGAAACTGACTTTCCTTCACATAGCATCAATAAACTGCAGTGGATCCTTTGCTAGATATGGGACTTTGTGCCCACCTCCCTTCCTCCATTCTAGGATTTTATCAAGCTTGAGCTTGTGCAGGTCTTCTGCATGCCTCCACGGTCTTTGTGAGTTCATATGTCCATCTGTCCTGTTGTGTCTGGAGAACACTGTTTCCTTGAAGTCATTCACCACCTTGGCTCTTGGTCATTTTGCCACCTCTTCTGCATAAATCCTGAGCTTTGAGGGGAAGAGTATGATAAAATCATACATTTATACTGAACATCCCAAAGCTGCTTATTATCTGCATACTTCAGTTATAGGATTCTATGTTAATTGTCATCTACCATAAGAATAAGCTTCTTGGATGAGGGTTAAATGATACACTAATCACCTGAATATACCCATACTTCATTAGGAGTTATTTTATTGGTGTGTCCATTTAATAGAATAAAAATAGTAGGTTTTTCCCTAGGGCCCATGACATATATAGTCTCAGGTTCTTGGGCCCATCAAGGATAGATTCAATCTTGTGGAGGAGAACTTACAAATTAAAAAAGTAGTTGGTTACTCCCACAATATTTATGTCACCAACGCACCAATGGGAATATCCTTCTAGGAAGGTTACAGGTTTTATAACTGGATAAAATTGCTGATTATTTTTCTCCTCAGATAGTGCGTATAGTACCTTCTAACAGTGAATACCAGGTAGTAGGAATAAAGTTTCCAATTGAGTGCCAGTTAGATTTCTCCATGTTCAATGACATATGTATGTGGTATCTACAGCAACAAGGTTTTACCTTCAAGGAATGTATCATTGGCAATAGCCTATAATGTTTGGGGTTGGAGTATATGTCATCCCATTGGCGAACAACTCAGAAAGTGGTAACACCTTCCTGATACAAGGATTTATTTATTTATTTGTTTGTTTGTTTGTTTGTTTGTTTGTTTATTTTTGGGTGTAGCATATGATATATATCTGGGGTATTACCCTCCTAATATAGGATAACTCCAGTTAAATTCATTTTACATACATACATATTATAGGAAGCATCTACAGTGGTAGGTTTTCATATGGCTTTTTATAAAGGTCTTTTGTGTTAGTTACCCCATTCTGTTTTTACTTCTCAACCCCTCCCCTCATTTAACCCTTCCTGTTCTATTTATCCCGTTTTATGTCTTATGGGATACATTTAAGCAAAGAACAAACATTTCATTCTGGTGTATAGCAGAAGTGAAAAAGGGATATGGTGACAAGAGAAAGAAGAAAAAGTAAGCTTTCATAAGAGTGTATTTGTTGCCACAGTAATCACAGAATTTTATCACATAAACAACAATTACATATTTATTTAATGAGTAAGTAAAAATTCATGTGTAAACAAATAAGTCTAGAGATGTATATAAGATAATTTAGCCTATAAACATGTGTATATCACATATAAAGCTGGATTACATGCAGTGTATTTATCAAATTAATCATAGTGAATGCCTTAGAAATGAATATGATCATATTTATTGGCTCCCTTATAATCTGGAAGAGAGTCAAAAAGTGGCCTATGTAAGAAACAATGGCTAGGTAAAAGGAATATCAAGACTGGATCCAGGTATTTTTATTTCTACTTCTGCAAAGTTAATTTTCACATTATAAATAATAATGTAAACATTCAGAATGAATATTTATGTCTGTGTTCTTCCTCACAGTCTTTCTTCTACAATTGTCACCAATAACCCCTTGACAACTAAGTACAGATAAGTTGAAAAGCAGGAAATGCTTTATTGATTTCTAAAAATATAAACACCAGACCAGAATAGCATGGGTACACTGTAGAATAGATGCAGGATCCAAGGGTCCACAGCTGAGGCTGATACCATGCAAGTGAGGGAGGGGTTCAACTTTGATGAGAGTCTGCTCTGTCGTTGTAGAGGAGGCTAAATGTAAGGGTTCTTTCAGAGTTGTTTACACAATTTCAAACATTACTCTAAGACCTATAAAGTCAAGCCTAGTAGTATATTTGTGAGGAATGGAAGATATAGATATAGAGACATGCCTCTGTTTGTCTCTTTCTATATTGTTCAAATAATATGAATTAAGTAACTGACATATATGCACATATTTATACGTACTGCATAGTATACAAAGAAAGAATAAGAAGAGATAGACCTGTTCCTTTTGTGATATGTATGTTCTACTCAGTGATTGACACTTTACTAAGAAATCCCATGAATATATTTTCATTTCTCTACCACAACCATCTCCATTATTATTATTATTCTCCTTATGGTACATGGGAAAAGAAGTTCAGATGTTGAGTGTTAAATATGAACCTAAAAATGGACATAGCATTGATGCCAGTGACAGGACAACATCAGAGTTCTTGTCTTCAAATTCTGTGTTTTTTAAATAATATTAACAACAGCAAAGTATTTTGAGTGAGCATAAGACTCTTGCATAAATACTCACATTTGTAGGCTATAACCCAGTGTGCCTGAAGTCCCACACCACACTTTCCACTTGAGGACTCTTCTGTGAGAGGAGACCATAGCACTCAGAGTATTACTTTAGTGGTTGCACATAGCAGAAGGACTTCCCCAGTCATGGAGGTAAAGTAAGCTGGGGCAGTCTGTAGAGCATTAATTTTCCAGAAAGAGTTGGCATCGTTTTATTAGGAGATCCAAGAATTTGTGGACAAATATTTAAAGTTAGCTCTGACTCTAAATGAAAGCATGAAAGTGAGCAAAAGCAGACAAACAACTTGTGATTTCAGAGAAAAAATAGAGCACATAAATATAGAAGTCATGGAAACAAGATTTTTTTATGCAGAAGGGAGAAAGTCAACCAACAGAAATATCTTACATACCTGTTGTTTGTCATGCACAGACCCAGGAGTTTCTTTTACATTTTTCAGTTTAATTCCAGCAGTATGTGTGCAAAAAAGTATGATATATATCTGTGATAGATAGATAGATAGATAGATAGATAGATAGATAGATAGATATGCTTTGTGTGTGCGTGTGTGTGTGTGCATGCATGTGCATGTATGCATATGTGAATGTGGTGTGTTTGTTGCTCCCTTTTCTCTGTATTATTCAAATAAAATGACTTAAATAATGAATATATGTGCACATATTTATATGTACTATATATTATGCAGAGAGAGCACTATGTTTGCAGTCCTCCAATCTTTCTCTTTTGTACTGGGAATATTTAGCCTGTGCCATGACATTTTAGAAGTGTGTAATCTTTTGATCTCACAAGAACACAGAGATAAGACATTCACCTGAATTTCATAAGAAAGATTGAACTTCAGACTTTTGAATAGGTCTGGAACTCTTAAAACTGTTAGGTTTCTTGAATTTGAGCTGGATTCACTTTGTATTACTAAATGGCTGCATGCCTTTGGTGGCCAGGTACAGAATGTAATGACTGAATTCCCATGGCCAGGTACAGAATGTAAAGACTGAAGTCTCCTGTGGAATCACTTTTGAATTCTGCTCTGTAGCTGGCAAGGAACTGTGAAACATATGTGCCAGGCAGGCCTTTGAAAGGTACAAGTTGGCCCCAGTTTCTAGCCTTGCTCACTGCTTTTGCATCAACCATAAGTGAACAATCACCACCATGCCCTCTCCCACCAGGAACTCCTCATTTCTCTCTCTAAGGGAAAGAACCTAGAAATCATTAGCTAATATGAATATTTCTTCCAAAGTTCTTCTGTCAGATATGGTCACAAAACTGCAAAGTAACTAACAACATGAGAAAAATCAATATTTTATGACTTACCAAGCATATATGGTCACTTGATGAATGATGGATTTATCTTATCTAAGAGACTCAATGTGAAAGTTGTCACCATCATGTTAAAACAAATATTTGCAATGACAAAGATATGTGTCTCCAGAAAATATTTAACCTTTAGTCTGCAATAAAGCAAATCATAATGTTTTCAGTGAATTCACTTGGGAACTCTGATGATTAAAGCCTGGTAGGATTTATTCCACTTCCGGTCAGCTTCTGCAACAAAAGATACTCAATGCAAGATTTGCCTGAAAATCCTGCTCTAATACATTTATATTTCCTATTGAAAATGGTAGAATCTTAGCTTTATTAACAGCTCTTCAATTTCAACATAACCCAGCGATGTTTTAAGGCTTCCTAACACCTTTTCAAAAGCTATGATATTTCTGTCACATTGCAGTAAACTTGGACAAATGGAGACCCCAGATACCCAAGCTTTTATTTATATACCTTTTTCCACACTTACAATCAAGGGGCACTTCTCAAATATCTACCTGAGTCAATCACTTTCAGGCTGCCTGCTTCTTGAGTCAGGCTCCAGAGTTCTGATTGATTCAGAAGACTTAAACCACTTTCACACTAACACTTTCTCCACTTCACTAGCTTTTGTACAGAATATATTCCTATGTTGTTCTGATTTCCTTTCCATGTTTTCCTGATCATACACAGGAACAGTATTCATGATCTTAATATCATCTCACCTAAAAGGCAGAGTCTGCACAAGTTATGTTTAAATAACATCTTCTTATTAGTTACCACTTTTTCTCTTCTCATATTTCATTTTGGTGATAGGCATTTTGCTACATCATCTATGATCTTTATAGTTATGACCAATTCTCCAGGACAATTGAGACTCGGCTAGGCTTTGAAACCACCAGGCCCACATTAACTATTTATTTATTCTACTTAGTATTATTATTTTTGGGGGTGGTATTCCAGGAGAGTTTCAGACAGGGGTCTCATGAAGCCCAGGCTATGACCAATTGTCCTATGTTGTGAGAAAACACTTCAGTTACATAACATCATGTTATTGGCAGTTTTGAGGAACAAAATATTCTCTAAACAAAAATATGTTATGCACAAGTAGTGGGAATTGTTTAAGTATCAAACCCATGCAAATAAAGATTTTCTGTTTTACAAATGTTAATAAACGCAGAAATCCACAATTTGTTAAAGTATAAAGAACTTTAGGGTACTGATCCTTAAATGACATCTGATCACTCTCAGGGAACATCTCAGAAGCTTTGATGGATTGTAAGAGACAGAGAGAAACAAATACTGCTGTGAAATGATGGCTTCTGCTCAGGACTTAGCTGCTGCACTAATGTAACCACAGCAGCTGTGCTTGGCTTCACAAGACCAATGCAGTCAACACTACAGCATGGAACAGATATGGGATCATGAAGTCCCACTGCTAACTGTGGAACTATTTGTATTTGATGGCTAATCTTGAAGGGGAAGTTTTCTTCAGTGATGTTGTCAATTGCAAGTTGCCCATGCTCCAATGAATGAGTCCTACTCCACTTCACGAATGGGCATGGAGAGCAATACTACTTTGACTTAATACATTTTTAAAAAAAAAATAGAAGATAGGGAAATAAAAGGAAAACCCAGGAGGAATTAGAGTGGGGAATGAAGGGTTAGATATAATCCAAATGTATTGCATTCATGCATGAAATTACCAGAGTAATAAAAAATTATAAAAATAATCACTATTTTATTTATCTAAGACTATTGCAAATAAAATAAAAAATACAAACAATACTCTTTGTAGGAAAAATACCACACAAAAAATTAGTTATAAACAACAATTAACAATTTGTCCAAGTCAATAATATTGACACAAGAACAAAATAGTAGATAAAAATGAGTAAGAAATGTACAAGGATGTGAAAGGAAAGGGAACTTAAGACAGGACTATCTTAGAACATTCTCCAGTCCTCTGCTAACCAAGAAGATGTGAAACAAATTAAAAAAATATTTCTAAAAGAGATAATGCTTCTTCCTGCCATTTTGATTCCATGTTGGGCCACATGCTTAACATTGACCAATAGAATGTGTGCAGCACACTATATGCTTCTGAGTTGAAGCAGTAATTTACTCCTCACTGCAGGCCAATTTCTCATCTGCTGCTGACATCCTTTTCTGCAGAAGATACCGCACAGGTCTACATCCAAGAGTAAAAGAGAGAAGAGTCACAGACAGCTTAGTTTAGACACATCCATTGAAAGAACATGGAAGCAAAACATATTCCAATGCAGTTTACTGAATTAAGGGGTAATTTGTTACTGTGGATTAATCTAGTCTTGTACCATAGCCATCCAATATTACATACCAAGTGAACAGTTAGATATAATAAAATATCTAGTAGATAACTGCAGAAATGATTTTAATTTTATTTTTTAGATTATAAAATCATTACAACATTTTTCCCTTCCCTTTCCTCCCTTCAAATCTTCCCATATATCCCTTCCTGATCTCCTTTAAATTCATGGACTTTTTTATTACTAATTTTTATTGCATCTATATGTATATGTATATATGTTCTTTGCAAGATATTTTATAATAACACAGAATAAGTCAATGCATTACACATTCTTATCAACAGAATCACAAACACACTGTAGCATATTGCTTCAGTGAAATATTCTGTGTGAATGAAGATAATCTCCATCATACACAAAAGCTTTGTGAAAATCTCAAAATAATAAGGTTAAGTAATAATTTATGGCTTATCAATAAGGAGAGACATAGAGAACACGTGTATACAATTCTACAGACATAAAGTTGAAAAACAAGAAAAGATGAGCAATATATTATTACATTATAAAATTATAACAAATGTGTAGAATAAAAATGCAAAACTGAGGGAGAAATTGTCTTAGCCAATTCTGCTGCATGTCACCATACATGTCTCCCTGCTAGGAATACTGACTGCTACTGGGAAAAAGTCTGACAGATCTGGTGACAGTCAATTATAGAAAGCAAAAGATTACCCTAGTAGAAGAGTACAAGAATGAGCTGAAGACAGAAGAAGCCAGTAATTATGGAAAGTTGGAGATTCACTTACTGGGGAATGATTAGAAGACAATCTAACACACAGAGCTCTGAGATATTGCTCCTTATTCTCTGCAGAGTGGTAAAGGACTATGTGCATTTGTATTGTATACCACCTCTCCCAGTCATGGTCTTAAAGCTGCTTTCTAAAGATAATATTTCTTTTGTATGTATGGCTGACCTAGCAGCTGGCAAAGGAGGCTATTAAGACAGATAAAACCATTAGCTAAAGAAATGAATATCCAGCCTTTAGCAGTTGAGACAGTGAGTGTTGTATTTGGGGAAACACAAACTTGACTGATGGAAGTGAAAATATAAATGTAGATAAATAAATACAGCTACAGAACAAAGTGTATGTCTAGTTTAAGCACAGCTATTCAGAAAATGTGAAACAATGAGTAAACAGGTGATTTTGCTTTAAAATGTAAATATGGATTATTTAAAGAGAAAAGAAAATCTAAGAGTCTATAATAACATAAAAGAAAACAGGTTATCAAAAATGAAAAAAACAGTGAAATTTATATAAAAAAAACTAAGTACAAATAGCATAACACATTAATTTCATTGTAATTGTAAAGAGAAGTAACCAGTATTATAATAGTGTTCCAGCATATAAAAGGGGGGGCTGAAGGCTTCTAAACTGAGTCTAATAAAAATAGCATGTAGAATCAAAGAAGGTGAACCAAGGAATACAAAATTAATCTATAAAATTTAACTATAAATTAGGTATGTGTCTAAAAGAAATTTTAGTAGCTTCTTTACGGTTTGTGACAGCAAACTGATCCCATATTCATAAGGACAGTTTATCATTTTAAGTTAATTAGACTGTTCTAAAGCAAGCAGATAAAATGAGCATCTAGCCTTATAGCATTAGCAGAACATAGTGAATTAAGGTCAATTTAATTCTGTCTTTGTACTAAAGTATGCATTCATGAAGATGTCAGTGTTAAAAACAGTCCAAATAAACACTCAGAGAACATCTGCATGTTTCAGCTGAGGTAATAGCTCATTCAGGAGAGTGTTGGCCACACAAGAATGGGGACCATGAATCCCTTCGCATGTAAAAGAGATGGGCACAGCAATGCACTTGTGATTTGAGAGCTGGATAAGCAGATTCAAGGGACTAGCTTGCTAGCCAGTCTAGATGCATCTGAGAGGCTCAGGTTCAATTAGAGACTTTGTATCAAAAACTAAGGGAGTGGCAGAGTGTGTATTTTTCCTGTTGCTGTGATATTAAAAAAAAAAACTGTGACAAAAGCAATTTAAGGAAGAAAGGATTTATTTTGGCTCACAGATCAAGAGTACAGTCTATTGCACTAAGGAAGTTAAGGCAGCAGAAACTTGAGGCAGCTGGTCATTTATTGTCTGCAGTCAAAAAACAGAGATTAAGTCTTGCCTGGGATTACTAGCTTTCTCCTGTATAGTCCAGGACCTAAGCGCAGGGAATGATGACTCCCACTTTTAGTGTGGGTCTTTCTACCTCAATTAGCCTAATCAACATAATCCCTCAATAAACATGCCCAGAAGTTATATATTCCCTCATAGGAGTGTGCAGGCTTGTCTCCCTTGCCCTTTCAGATTCTGTCAAGTTGACATTAAACATCATAGAGGAAGACACTTGACATCAACCTCTGGCTTCCTCGAGCATGCCCAGACACTCCTGTATACACATTAATGTATACATACAAGAACACATACACAAGAAAATCTTTTCATTTTATAAGAAAAAAAGTGTAATCACTATGAATATAGCAATGAATCAGGCTAGTATCTCTATTCAGAGTCTTGGAGAGAAAGCCAGTGTCTCTCTTCTAAATAACTTTTGAGGCTGTATACCGTGTGATCCTAATATTGTAGGGATTTGGAAATAATGCCAAAATAAAGTGCAGATTGAATTCTGAGAGGAAAACAAATCAATTACTACAAGTGTTTTCTTCAAGTGAAAAACATCACTTGGCTAAGCTCATTTTGGAAGCTAGCTGAAATCTGTTCAGTATGAGCTTCATAGGCATCTGTATTCCTAGGCTGTTTCCATATCAGCCTATCTATGGACGAAAGGCACCAGATTGATGTAGGCAGAGATAGCTTACATTCAACTTATTATTTCTGGTGTTTTGATAATGTCAACCTTCCTGCCACACAGAGAGAGTATCTCAGAAGGTTTGTTGTGACTTTAGCTCCTTTTGGCTCCATAACAATGTGATTGCTTTAAAAAAATTGTTTTTTTAAAAAAAATATTCTTCAGAAACTTCTATAAAGTATTTAATTTATTTCTGTTATAAGATTCAACTGCATACGAAATTTCACAAGTTTTATCTCTTTTGAAACAACACACAGCTTTCTCATAGTTTTACAATGCAAATTTCATTTGACTGGATTTGGTTCTTCTTCATCGTCCTGAGTGGTTGTGTTAGCTTCTTTCCACCATAATGTTTTTTTATCAATTATTTGTAAATGTCTTACTATGCACCCCTATCACATTTGCTTCCCATTCCTCCAAGGTCCACAAGGTCCACCCTCTCACCTATGCCTCCCCTCCCCCCCAAAAAAAAACCCACCAAGTCCAATTTCTGTCACCCATATACTCATGAGAGCATGCTCAAACTCCCGGTGGCCAGCCGCTTAAAGCAAACTGAGTCCTCCCCAACCCACTACCAGAAGCCATCAACCATGGAGAGCTACACTTCAGCATCATTATCACAGTTTTAAGGGTTCTCTTCAATAGCTTCCTGTCTGGATTTTTTTTTCTTTTGGGGAGTGGGGAGGTTTTTACAGAATACCTTCAATGTCTCTCATTCTCAGTTATGAATCTGCAGTCATCAATACCACTGCAAAAGATGCTTCCTTGCCCATAGCAGCCGGATGCAGCACGGTTTTTAAGTAATTGAAAGTGAAACACTTTCATAATCTTCTTTAACATCATACATGTTACTTATTTTAGAGAACTATCCTTGTGCCCTCCGTTTCTGTGTTTGGAACTTGTAACACATACAGATACAAATGCATCTGTGCAGTCAGTTGGGTGGATGTGTTAATCCCCAAAGCCATGGTTTCTCTCGTGATTCCCATAGAGAATGCTCCTTCAGCACCAGCCTTTCAGTTTTGTGACTGATTTCCCAGGAGCTTACATTTTCTGCTATAGAAATGTCTTCTTTTCTACATCAAATATAATTTACTTTTCCTTCTAAACTTACATTTTCTACCTGGATGCTATGGGCTACATTCAAATATATTTTGAGCACTGTCACTCAGTAATTATGTCAGAATTAATTTTAAAAAGTTTGCAGCTAAAATGCACTTAGATAGAAGGCACTGTGAGCTAGAACTATCATTATACACTGTTCTCTGCTACTATGTCACAGTTGCGTGGACATAGGAACTGAGTATCAGACTTCTTAACTGTTAGTTTAAAACACATGTGACACTCTCTGTGTATCAGACTTCTTAATTGTTAGTTTAAAATACAAGCAGTTTTCTCAAAGCTGTGCTGTTGTGAGGAGTAAG
Source organism: Peromyscus attwateri (assembly GCA_902168425.1). Classification (NCBI taxonomy): domain Eukaryota; kingdom Metazoa; phylum Chordata; class Mammalia; order Rodentia; family Cricetidae; genus Peromyscus; species Peromyscus attwateri. Next base: position 9,224 of record CABHPP010139845.1, on the reverse strand, counting down.
TTGGGCACTGTGTTACAAACCAAGCCTATAGGCATCTGCTCCACAGTAAGTTCAATAAATCTCCAGTTATTTCTATTACTCATGTCAATGCAGAGCATTGGACAAATTAGGCCACAGGGTATTTCTATTTGTGTGTGGGAGAGAGAAAAGGCTGCCCAGGGCAGGATGGGCACAAATCACGGGAGGTTGGTCCCTGGCCAGAAAGAGAACCAGTGGAAGTCAATAATACTCATTCATCAAGTAGAGCCAAATGAAGAGAAGACCTGACTTGTCAAAAGGAATGCTTGTGGTGGTATACATTCTACCTCGTGATAAAAATAGAGTACACATCTTCAGAACAACAAAGCTGTGGTTGTATGTGGAATCAACAACGTAAGGATATAGTGCAGGACTTCCCACCCCACACTCAACTCTTCCATCCTTCACTGACCCCTAGTGGAAAACAAAGACATTACCTAGAACACGGTCTTTCTCTAGGGCAAATGTACCTTAATTTGAAGGCAGCATTTGCCTGTTGCTATCTTTCTCTCTACTGCATGTTACGCAGAAATATAGGATGCTTACACACACAGGAAGCCTCTCACGTATTTCTTCTCTCTTTCCCCATTTTAATTCTTTCTAAAAAGACTTTAATTGAATTATTCTTCGACATTTTCAAAGCGTACTCAATGCATCTGATTACTCTCACCACCCCCTTGTCTTTCTCTCATGCATATCAACCCTGTTTTAATAATTTGTCATAAAATTACTTGCCTTAAATGTATTTTCCAGAATACGTTGCTTAACAATTTTAAAAACTTTCATTCAACATATCCAGTACTGTGTCTATATTTTTATATTGTCTTCTTTTTATTTATTTTATTTTGTTTTTATTTTTGCTGTTTTCTTGTTATAATTGGATTTGGATATTTGCCCCCGTCTCTTGTCATGCTTAATGGTTTTACTGAATTAGTAAAATTAAATTGCATCTTGACATTAGAGATTAAATCATTAGACTCTGAAGATGTTGTCTCTATCTACAGAGGATTTAATTTCCTCTGACAGAGCTGAGACCACATGGCGGATTTGTTGACTCAATCAGAAATTGGAATGATTTTAGGATCAAATTTCAGTATTGAGGTGGTCTGGTATGTTTCATCTGCCTGAGTTGAAGTGAGGGGGCTTACCACAGCCCCTGTGCACAAAGCAAGACTGTTGAGGGGTTTGATTGGTTTATGACATTTGACTGGAAGCTTCACATAATTTGAATTCTTGTTCTATTTTCTAGAGTCATGTGAGATCTTGTGAGATCTTCAAAATGCCTATAGAATGCAGAAAATATGGAATCATCTCTGGGATTCTCTCCGGCTTCTGTCCCCTCAAATCCTGCTCATCTGAAATCCTCAAAGCCCAGATCTTATACATCAAGCTTCTCGGTGTAATGTGTAGGGCTTAGAGCCTCTATGTTAGGATGGTCTATCTGTCTGACCTCTAAGGGACATGAAGTATCTTTACATACAGGCTTGAAGAAAGAGGAGCCTGTCTTGGAGTGCTTCATCTCTTTCCAAGGCTTTATGCAGTCATCCAATTTTGCTGCTCTCGATTGCCCTTAACTCTCTCTTTTGAGTGAAAGTTACTCAATGTTTATTAAGCCCAGCATGATGTTTGGGCTGATAAAAGACACACCTTCACTAATAAAGTGGAAGCCCTTTCTTTCCAATTTTGTTCTATCTTCCTTTTGTTGTCATAATGGAATAGTAGAATCAGGTTGAGGGAGTGAACATCCTCTATCTCTCAGGAAGATCTTCCTCTCTTTCTCACTCTGGTCCACTCTAGTGGGTTCTTTGAAGCTGTCATGTCTCTGAAGTCAGTGTGTAAGGAAACAAATTACATCTCCCTGTCTAAGCATTTCACTAACAATCGGGCTGTTAACAGAACTTGATCCAATGTCCTTTGACTCTCACTGCAATTGCATCTTAATGGTAAATCAGAGAAAGAGATGGAGAAAGTGATTGCCAGGAATGATTCCATTATTACCAGGTACTTAGATAAAATTCAAACAAAACATCACCAGAACTTTAACTGCAAATTTAAAATAAAGCAATAATATGTATCACCTGATTTCTATATGTCCCAAATTTAACGTGTTGAATATTTATAGCTAATTCTTTCATGAAATTCTGGACTATGTCATGTACTATCCCTATTTATAGACAAAGGAAAGAATTATCAAGAAGCGACCTTTCCTGCTGTGGGATGTTCTGTATGGCAAATGTGTTGCTAATAAAGCACTGATTGGCCAGTGGCTAGTCAGGAAGTAGGCGGGACTAACAGAGAGAATTAAAAGAGCAGGAAGGCAGAAGGAGACTGCCTGCCAGCCAGCAACCGCCAGGACAAGCAGCATGTAAAGATGCCGGTAAGCCACGAGCCATGTGGCAAGGTATAGATTTATGGAAATGGATAACTTAAGATATAAGGACAGTTAGCAAGAAGCCTGCCACGGCCATACAGTTTATAAGCAATAGAAGTCTCTGTGTTTCCTTGGTTGGGTCTGAGCGGCTGTGGGACTGGCAGGTGAAAGAGATGTATCCTGACTGTGGGCCAGGCAGGAAAACTCTAGCCACACTTTCCAGTGTCAGAAAATTAAATTTGTGCTTCAAATCTAGGACTGATTATCTGTGCAGTGACAACCATAAACATATTTAGCTCAATATTTTAATGCAAGTTAATATATTGTAATTTATTTTAAAAATTCTTTAAAAGAAAACATCCTATAGTCAGGTGATAAATGCATATTTTAAAAATGACTACCTGTGCAGTACAGATTGGGGCAGAGAATACACCAGCATATTTTAAGAAATACCACCCAAACCCTACTCTTAAATATGAATAATTTTTCTGGTTCAAGTGACATAGTAATACTTCTCTCATGAAAACCCTCTTAAATTACATGATCTATAAATTTTCCTGAAGAATCATTGTTAGGGAATGTATTCCACTATTTGAAATATTAGACTATAGAACAGTCCCAGCTTACAAGTAGAGTATAAAGGCAGAAATGGCAGTGATCTAGTCAAAGGCATCTTCCTTTTCATAGTGGATCCTATATAAGTTGGAGTTTAGAGTCACACTGCTGCCAGAGAAGGGGGAAGAATGTAATCAGAATATAGTGGTAAGATCAACAAAAGAGGTAAGTGATTCCAGGACTAAGAAAGACAGGCACATACACACTATTCCCTCACTTGTGCCTATTAGCTTTGGTTCAAGCTGTAGTTGAACTGAGCGTACACCTGAGCTAAACCAGAGGGAGTTAGGTTTTATTTTCTCTATCTTACTCTGGTGTTCTGGTGCATCAGTTTTCTGTGTGTGGAATGACTGATGGTACTTCTGCAAGGGTTTGCAAATATGTCAGCCAATTCACTAGCACTCCATTCAATGACCAAGCAAGCTCCTCCCTTCTGAAAAGAACTCAATATTTCATATGCTGAGAAAGGACGGCAGGGGTCGTCCTGGTCCTCTTGATGTGACCGACTGAATAGAAAGTGACCACAGTCTTGAAGTCTAATATATGTAAGACTGTAATTACGGAGAAGCAATAGATAGGTGTTCTGATCAATACCACAGTTGTATCCCATGCCCAGCAGTCAGTATCAATCTCAAGTAATGTGCGTGTGCCATCTTGAATGTTGAATTGTAGCTTGCAATCACAGGATCCATTTAAAATGATGTCCTTTTCTACAGAAAACCTTTCTCTATTTATAAACTCCAAACTGTGAGTCAACTAAAACAGCTGTTTTTAAGACTTTAAATTCTTTTGTATAATTTGACACAGCAATTGTAACTGAAGCTTCAATCTCTGGAAGCGGTATTCAAAATTAAATGAAACAACAGACACAGACAGGTCACCAGAGTAGCTTGTGCTCTATCTAAGCAGTATGATTTGTATACTCACATTGTGATACTCCGCTGTTACCAAGCATTAGGCTAGTCTTCAGGAGAAGGTGATGTTTCTCTAATATATGAGGATACTTAATTTCTAATTCAATGCACAAATTATTCTTTTAACATGCAGTGAAGTGATAAATGTACATGATATAATTAAATAAACTTGACTCTATCTGTTATGTAGATCAGAGCTTTATGTCCTGGCACTGTTGGACCCTTTGTTCTAGAATATTTTTCTTCTGCTATAGAGAGTGTTCTTTGTAGTGTAGAATGTGCAAAGTCATTTTCTTTCTATCTCAATAGTGGATACTGGTAATCCCTTTTATCATAGTTATACAACCAAGAATATTTCCATATTTTGTCAAGTGTTCTGTCAGGGACAAAACTGGTCCTGGTTGAGAACCTACAATAGATAATTCTGTTCCATATGGTCTTATTGGAGGTTTTATATGGGGTTCTCCAAAATGAAACTGGTATTAATTGAAGACACAAAAGACAAGTGAAGTCTTATGTCTCTGATTTCACCTCACACTCTGTGGCCCACTGTCAACATTGAAATTTAAGTACCAGCAGTGTTTGATACCTACCAAATCCTTGTTCTCAAAGAAAATAGAGATATGGGGAATGAGAAGCTGGGGATAAACCAAGAGCCTCCTTCATGGGATAGTTATTACAGGGCTCTCCATGAAACCGTGTGGACAGAACTGAGATCAATAAAGACAATATGAAAGCAGACACAGGAAAAATCACATAGAGAAGACACTCAACCAGAAATAAAGTCACCCCCAAATAGCTCACTATTACTGAACAAGAGGGAAAAGACAAAGCCACTGTAGGGTAATTATGCATTTAATATGCAAGCAGGGTGGCATGCTGTGTTTTCATTTCATGAAAGAATATACAGACATTCAGGAAAATGAAACTGACAGTGATAACAAAGAGAATCACTTGTCAAATTATATTTCACATTAGTTTATTTTTGTTAAAAGGTACTACACAGATTACAAGTATATAAATAACAATGATTTCAGTATATAAGACCTACTTAAATATTATTTCCTAGAACTTTCTTGTTTATACAACATTTCTACAACTGGTTATTTTCTTTTAAATGAAAAAGTATTTGAGTGGATAAAATATATTTTCAAGGACTGAGGAATATACTGAAGCAGTGCTCTGGATGGGAGATAAGAAAGACAGAAGTATCATACTTAATAAATAAGAAAACAAAAAGGAATTGTATTATTTTGGATTCCACACAGATTTTTTAAGACAAAACTACAGGCATGCAGAAGCCCTTGATTATAATTGTATTATATACTGAGTGATTTTTTTCTTCCTTCTTTGTTGTGTAGAGACACTAGATAGACATGACTTAAAACTGGTAATAAAATTAATCAGAAAGTGGTTAAGTGTGTCTTAATTTTTGTGCACAACATATTGTCTTAGTCACTGTTCTATTGCTGTGAGAAAATACCATGACCAAGACAACTCAGAGGTTTAGTAAAATATCATCATCGTGGGATGCATGATCAGGGTGTAGAGAGCAAGAGAGAGAGAGAGACAGAGACAACAAAAGAGACACACACACAGAGAATTTGCATGTCTTGAATTGTGATATCTAACCATCCCAAGTGTTTAAATTTCAGCTGTACTCTATCACACTCATTTTGTATCATGTTATTTCTGAATGTTAATTCCAACTTTTGTCAACTATACCATGATGGCAGTAGACCATCTCAACATTGAATCTTGAATGCACTCAGACATGCTTGATGTCTTCTAGAGAAAGAAACAAAATAGCCTTTAATTTCCTTGAAACACAATGTCAGGCTTCAAGTTTCAGTAATCTTTGAATTTGAATTCATCCCCTTCCATCTCTTTACATAACCAATTAAAGAGACCCTAATATCCTTGGGTCTCTGGTTTTAGTGGTTTAGCCCATCCTACTCATTTGATCTGCAAATTCCTTTACTGAAGAGAGAAAGTCATCAAATTTCATTTCTTATCACATTAGTTTCAAAAGACATTTTCCCCTCTTACAAGCTAAATTGTTTTACTTTGTAAACTGCTTCTATTTTTCAACAATTGCATTACAATGTGTTCAATTCTCACCACCCTGCTGCTCAATCTTCTATAAATCCAAATAAAGAAATAGTTCTATAACCAAGAAACATCAGAAGTGAGTAAAAGAATGAAATTGCTTCAGATGAGTATCCATTTGCTGAGGACAAAAAAACAATTTAACATCTTATTCTTCACATTTATTATTGTTTCCTTCTTTGTTTACCTTGTACCAAGTGGAAGCTTGATAACATCTGTCACTCTCTCACAATTTAATTACATAGTCTATATCTTCATTCTCACTAAGCAATGTCTTTGCTTTCATAGACTTACCTTACCCTCCACATCCAAGTTCACATTGCATGGTATTTTCTATTTAAGTAAACTGCGAATTTGTTGTCTCCACCAGTGAACTGAAGACTTCATAGTTTGAAAGCACTTCTAATAAAGTTCTTTGAATCTGAATCCCCATTAGTTTCCCATTTCCCCCAGATGACTCAATTATCTCCTCGGGGGAGAATCTGTTTGAAACTAAGAATTACCTTGCCTGCACAGAGGGAGACCAGGGGAGGTAGCATCTCTAAAAACCGTTTTCTTTCACTCTTTGTCTTCAAAGAATAATTTGTATTTGTGAAAATGTGTTTTCTGTCTGTCCTTTCTCTTAGTTCTTCAAACCATAGAACAGATCTATTCTCTTTTTTCATTGCCTCACACACTGACTACTAAAAAGCCTGCTAAGTAAAGTCTCACCTGCCCCATGGAGTCGCTTTCATTCATAGAAGGAAAAGGAAAATGGGTTTCTCTGCTATTGTTTTAAGGCTTATTTCTTCCTATTCAGAAATATATTGTTCATTAAAATCCCTAGAAGCTCTTGAGACAAAGCAACAGCATTATTCCCCTTAAACATCCACTTTGCTGAGTATGAAAATATTACATGATAATTTTAGAGAAAAAATAGAAATTGTTGAAAATAATAAATACAATCTGTCTTGAACAGTATCATGTTAAGAGCTAAGAAATGCAAATCCCATAGACATGCACACATGGTAACTGCTCTGCTACTTTATGCACAAATATTACACTAATTAATGCTCAATCTATCATCTACTTTTAAAGTCTATTTGATTATGTTATAGCATCCTTCTTATTACAGTGATAAAAAATTCTGAACAAAAATAACTTTGAGAAATTGTTTATTTTAATTACACTTCCTTGCAATAATTCATCAGTAAGAAAACTTGTGGGAGGAACTCGAGGCAGGAATATGGAGGCAAGTACCAAGGAGGGATGCTGCTACTTTTTTTTTTTCTGAATAGCTCACTGACTTGGCTCAGAATCATGCTCAAGCTTCTTTATACAGCTGAAGATCCAGTGATATGGTATGGGTATATGGTCTGGGTTCTCTTACATCAATTAATAATCATGAGAGTCCTTCACAAATATGTCCACAGACCAAAATGGTAAAAATAATTAGAAAGTGGAGAGTCTTTCTGGTGATTCTGGGTTATGTCGGGTTGACAGTATAAATTATCTAGGATAGATTAAAAATACTACTTACAATGTGCTTCCTCGTTTAAAGTAGCTTGTAGTCTGAGGATATGAAATGAGACAATAGATGGGTTGCCAGAAAATCAGTCTTAGAATATTATGTATACATATAAACTGTGCTTTGAAAAACAAGAGGGAGGGCATAAATTTTGTTGAACCACCTCTTTCATGCAACTACTAATGCCTTATATTTACAGTATATAGAGAATAAAACTTACTGTATATTCTTATTACATCATTGAAATGTGTTTATTAGAATAAAGTTACTTGTTATTTGTTTTTCGCTTTCTTACATTTTGGAGAATATATATATGTACATTCCAACCAGCATTTGATTGTAACCAGTTCTACAATATTAGACATTTAATTTGAAGTTTTGGGTTACTATTGTACAGCCTTTGCTCATGAACCAACATTGCTTCCCTCTTGCTTTTAAGTGGACAAGTCTTAGGCTGGTACTCAATTTTCTTGAAAAAAAAATCTAGTGTTTTTTTTTTCTTTTATAAGCATATTTTCTAGTTGTGCCTATGATGAGGCTCCAGCAGAGCAGTTACACAGTTTAACTAATTTGTCTTCCTTGGTTATTTTCTCCCTGTGTTTTTCGTAGTTTAGAATACAATCCTTGTTCACACATGGCCTCAAACCCTTTCAATTAACAGACACAAATGTCCAGCCCTCCCAGGATAGAGTAACCAATTCCAATGAAGGCATATCCCTTTAACAGGAGTTCTGCAGTTTAGACTGTTCTTCCCGTGAGCATGAGTCTTGTGTTGAGCACTGATTAAACAGAGAAGTGACTGATGTGTGGTTGGTTCCTCCTTAGCACTATGCATACAATTCAGACTCATGTGGAATCAATGAATGAATGAATTTTATTTCCTTTAGCATATCTTTGACAGCTTTGGCTAACTGTACTCATCTTAATATCCTTCTTAATATAAAATCACATGAGTAATGATGTACACCGCAATATAAATTAAAGCCAGAAAGAGGATAAAAAAAGTGTGACAAAAATATTGGTGATAGCAAAATGAAACAGAAAAATGTGATAGAAATGAACATACAGGATAACCACAAGATTTGTTTAAGTGTTTCTAAGTGAGAATCCTGCTTCCTGGAAGAAGCAGTAGAGAAAATTACACAAATGAAATAAATGTGCCAGAGAAGGACAAAGTTAATGCGATAGCATGTTGGGGAGAGAAAAGTCACCCAGAGCCTTGTGCTCAATTCCTCTGTCCAGCAGTATTACCTTCGCAACAGATCACAAAAGCACTGTGTTTCAAGAGTTTTCAGGACTAAGCCTCTAAGACAGCCTCGTAGTGGGAGAGAGCATCAGAGTTCAATAACGAGACATGCAATCAAGTCCAAGTTTTCAACCTTCTCTCTGGAGACCTCTTGCAATTTACCTGCACTATCCATGCCAATTTCCTCAAATACATTACAGAAGCGGTTTCAAGCACTCACAAAAAAGATCAATAAAAATAGCATGTCCTTAATAAGTTACAGAATCCCAATACAAGACGCTTTTCGAGAAAAGGAAAGATTCTGAAATTATTTATGGAGTACAAATCATTTTTTAACCAAACTTCAAACAAAACTAGAAACTAAAATTATGTAGTTTTTTAGATGGAAGCTTTTGTTTCATCGCCAGACTGAAAGGTAGAGGTGGAGAGGAATTATTTAAAGAA
>CABHPP010139844.1:11066-38073 GCA_902168425.1 Peromyscus attwateri | reverse complement strand
GGAGAGAGAGAGAGAGAGAAAGAAAGAAAGAAAGAAAGAAAGAAAGAAAGAAAGAAAGAAAGAAAGAAAGAAAGAAAGAAAGAAAGAAAGAAAAAGAAATACTTCTGGAAAAATTAAAGACCATGATGCCTTATGAATAGACTCAAAAGTCCTCAGGAAAGCAGTTCCAGAACTATATAAGAAGCCTACCTCAGCCTGCCTAAATGAGGTTTAGTTCAATATGAGAAGCCATACTAACCAAATAAGGGAGAAAAATCTAACAAGACAGCTAAAAAGATATATAAAAGCATTTACAAATGAACAGGTAAACTATAAACTAGAAGGAAACTGTTATGACACACGTTCTGAAAATAAGACTTATCCACAGTAACTCGCCCTACTCAATTATAAAAGGCAACACAACAACCCAGTTATTAAAAATAATTATTTTCTTTTTCTTTTTCTTTCTTTCTTTTCTTTTAGTTTTTCGAGACAGGGTTTCTCTGTGTAGCTTTGGTGCCTATCCTGGATCTCACTCTGTAGACCAGGCTGGCCCTGAACTCACAGAGATCCTTCTGCCTCTGCCTCCCGAGTGCTGGGATTAAAGGCGTGCGCCACCACACCCAGCCTCAAAAATAATTTTCTTAAGGAGAAAAGTAGTAGAGACCAAAGAAGCACTTATCACACAAAACCACAGAACAGTAGATACACACAAGGAAAAGGGGCTCAGCGGTGTTCATGCCTCCAGGAAGGGCTGGGACACCCACTGTGGGCAAGCACTGGAGCATGCAGAGCCGTCAGCAACCACGGCAATGTGAAAACCAGCAAGCCACTTCGGAAATATGTCCAGAACTTTTAAAAGATGTAAATGTGTATCCTCCCTATAGAGAAGCGATTCAGCTTCCAAGAGAAACCAAAGCCTATCCCCATCAAAACACCACTCCAACAATCTCCATGGAAGGTCTGTTCACAGTAGAACAAACCGTAAACAGCCCAAATGCCTTCAACATGTCAATAAAATGCAGTAAATGACTGATACGCTAAAAATACAGGTGACTCTTTAAAACATCATGCTGAACACACAGCATTTATCCCCTAGTACCCACAGGTAATGCTCTAGACAGGGGAAATAACTGGGGGTGTGGGGTGGGTGAGGTGTCAAATACTAGACACAAGAGCTCTCTAGAGACTGCAGAGATAGAGTTCTCTACAGAGGACAAGAGTGACGCACTTACACGTGCCTGTCACATGTCTTCAAATACTGATTTATTATCTATATATTTTACTGCAAAATTACACTTCTTAATAAACGTTTTTTAAAAGCTCACTAAAACAAGGACTAGGGCTAGCTCAGCGGTTAAGAGCACTGGCTGCTCTTTCAGAAGACCTGGGTTGGATTCCCGGGACCCACATGGCAGCTCACATCCATCTATATAACCCCAGCTTCAGAGGATCCAATGCCCTCTTCAGCCTCCAGGGCACCAGACACACACATGGTGCACAGACATAGATGCATGGAAAACACACACCAAATAAATAAATTAGGGGAAAGAAAAAAAAAAAACACCTTCAATTCTGGTCAAAGATACCTGGTTCTAGGAGTCTAATATACTTCTATTTGAATATAATAAAGTGAACGGACAAATTCTGAGGCACTTCTAACTCCCAGGTTCTATGATCTTTAAGGAAAAAAAAAAAAAAAAAAGGACAGGGAATGGGCATTAACCTCTCCAACAACCCACTCTCCTGGCTCTTCTATTTAACAAAGGTCTACACATCTATCAAATATGGGGTGGGTGGAGCTACAAGCTCTACTCAGCAAAACAATGTACAAGTGCAGAGAAAACAAACACGATGATTAAATATAAAGATGCCTTAGTTCTGCTGTCTGTACCTGGCCCAGTTACTCAGTGTGCTTCTGTCCACTGGGGTGCTGCCAATCCCCACACATGAGGAACTAACTGCAACATGAGCACAGCAAAGAAGGCTCTACGACCACGGGGGAGACCCACAGCTTCTTCAAAGGAACAGGGAAGGGAATAAAACTGACAGCAGGCAAAAGAAACAGACAGACGGGCGGATGGACGGACGGAAGGACGGATGGACGTCCAGAACAAGATGTAAAATAAAAATCGGCTTAGCATGATGTTCCAGGATCTAAATATAAAATGCGCCTGCCTGGTGACAACAGCTCAAACAGATACTCCCACTCCTGCAGACCTCTGTGGTTTCCTAGATACCTCAAATTGTGCCACTCTAATTCAGGGGAGATGAAGACTCTGAGTTCGAGCTACTTAAAACTGTAAAGCTATTTATGTGCCTCATTAAATAGTTATGAAACATGATTAACAATGCAATACCTTATGGTTTAATTCTAGTCATCAAAAAAGATGCTTACAAAATAAATACCAACTTACACTGATAAAAGAAAAAAATGAGCAGTATTTTCTTACCACTTTCACAACACAGGGTGCGTCACTGCCAACCGGTTTGGAAGAATTTGTGTCCGCTGTTTAAAGAATGAGACATTCATATCAGAACAAGCAGTGCTGCCTCAGACAGCATATGACAGACACTTAGGCCTACAGCCCTGCAGCCCTCTGAAGGGGTGCATCCCAGTTCCCAAATGGCATTTCAGAGCCATTCCAACACTGCACCTAGTCTAAGACTTTCTCCTGTGTAGAATATATCTAGCAATTATTGGTTTCTTCTATCTGATCAGCTGTTACAGGAAGCTGTTGTCCAAAGTGAAGACTATTTCTTTCATTCAGAAGTCCTCTGGTCACTGGCATGCTGATGTACTGGGAATTCATGGAGGACGGGAACTAGAGAAAGCCCAGGGTCTAACAAGCTGTAAAACCCACTGGGGTAGAACATCTGGAAGCAGAGGAGCTGACTCCAGACACTGGTTAGTGCAGAGCAACATTTTTGGCACTGTCATGCAGAAGGGAAGTCTTTCCAAACTCATCAACAAGTACCTACATTATGCCATTTTATAAAAACTGGGAATTTGCAGCTGGGAAGTGATGGCACACGCCTTTAATCCCAGCACTCGGGAGGTAGAGGCAGGCGGATCTCTGTGAGTTCGAGGCCAGCCTGGTCTACACAGTGAGTTCTAGGACAGCCAGAGCTACATAGAGAAACCCTGTCTCAAAAAACCAAAAAAAGAAATGAGAATTTGCAAGTGGACAGAAAAAAACAATCCTTCCACTTCTGGCTGCCATTTGAGCAGTAAAATGCAGACATCACCTAAGACATAAGGTGTGTTTGATGTGACAGGAGAAATGGTGGGGCAGCTTCAACAGTGAGGGGAGCAGTGCTGCAGTGTGTTAACAAGAGCCTGAGGGACCAGAAACCATCCAACAGTTTAAGCCATGGGAATTCACAAGACAGCATTCCACATGGACTACCACCAAAGGCCCCAATATGGGAGTGTCACAAGCATTTGTAAAGCCAGGATACCAATGCACAGAGAAAACCATGATACACAAAGTGAGGAAGAGCCATTAGAGAAGCAGCAGGGAAAAACATGAAGGGCCTAAAAGACAACGTCAAGGTTAGGACTGCTGCTGTAACTGAGACAGGAAACCTCCAAGGTTTTGCCAAAAGGACTAGCATGATCCAACTTTGACAGGGCTCCTTGGAGGACCTGTGTACAGGCCAAGAACAGAAGCAGGCAGAGCAGTGAGGGGATTCTCCTAGTCTAACGAGTTGGGCAGAGCGTGGCCTGACAGCTGCGTGGGCAATAAGGTGATCATAGACAAGGTGGTGCCAGCAGACTGTGATCAAAGACTCAAAGGACAGCTAACAGGACCTCGGTGGACTGGCTGTGGAGGATGAGGCACTTCTAGGGTTTGGGCAAAAAACTGCACAAAAGCTGCAAAGGGAGAAATGCAGGAGAAAGTGCTTTGGGGTATCTTGTTTGAGATGCTTGCTAAACATCCGAGTTCAGATGTTGTTATCGTTTGAATCTGAAATGTCCCCAGACTTGTATTTGGAACACTTATTCTCATCTGGTGGTACTCTTGCGAGGCTGCACACCTTGAACAGGTGGAGCCTAACCGGAGGGCTGAGGACCTCTGACAGTTGCAGCCCACCCCTAGTTCTGACCAACACATCCTGGTCTGCTGCACTGTGGCTAACTGTCCTCCACCACACACTCCTGCCCCTACCAGGTTCCCCTCGTGTGTGAACTGCACCTCTAGACTCAATGTCTGTAAGCCAAAGTAAATCTTCCTCCTTGGGGTGGCTGGCCAGAGCAACACAACGCTGCTGATGCAGCTCTTAACCACTGTTGCATATACAATCTCAAACCTGCACGTGATGAACTGAGAAACGCTAACTGTCGAGTTGAGGACCTAGTTCAGTGGAACAGCGAGTGCATGCCCTGCACAGGTGAGGTCTAGGTTCGGTCTCCAGCACAGTTCAAGGGAAAAGACTGTTTATTTACAGCCTCACACTGGAAGAAATCTCTCCAGGAACAAACAGAAAGAGAACAGAAATGCCAGGACTGATCACGAAGGCACCCCACCTTGGAACAGAAGCCAGGCAGATCAAGAGAACAGGCAATGGAAACCAAGGAAGAAAACCAAAGAAGAGTTGTGGCCACAACACTCCAGACACAAGACAAGCAGCACCAGCTTCTAGAGACGCTCACTCAGCGAAGGAAGAGCTCTGAGCTCCATAGGAAGAGCCCCAGGGAGCAGCACTTAGGTACTGAAGTAGTAATAAGGCAGTTCAGAATCTTCAACAAGACATGAAAATGAAGACAGCATCCTAGTGATACTGCACACTCCAATGAGAAGAAACACAATGACTTCTCCACACCGCACACATATACTATGCTCGGCACAAAGAAGACAGGAGCTAGGCCTCGTCACCAAGTACATGTTTACCCTGGAACTGAGACAAGTCTTCAGTGGGGAAATACCATGAAAGAGAATAAAGGGAATAAGCATGTCCTGCCCTAAACTCAGCTTTGGAAAAGAAAAGCAACAAGCACTATGTAAAACCAAAATGGAGAGAGACTCAACACTTCCGAAGTCAGACATTACACACAGTTGCTGCCGCCAATGTCACACAGGGCAGCTTCAGTGTATCAGTGCACACAGCAATGAAGGCATCAGTCTTGAAGTGAATGCTCCTTCTCCACACAGAGAGCAAAGTCCTAACTCACAGACTGTTCGCTAAGTATTAAAAATACTTACTAGTCAATGTACCTTCTAATGACAGAAATAAAACACCCAGCACACACACAAAGCAAGTTCCAAATGTGCAAAAGGTCACAGAAGCAAGGACACTGAAATAAAGACGATTCTATGCAATAACCAGGGCAGCATGGTGGCTCAAGCCAGAGTTTCGGGAGAGAAAATGAACACCCTACTTAGCAACAAGTTCCTGTTAATGAACTCGAGTCCTTCAGTGACCAGAGCACCTCCCTAAATCACAAGCTCGAAATACACATTCAGCTGCTATGACTAAGGTAATGGTATGGAGACAAAGTGTCCCATACAAGGCTGCAGCTGACGGTACTACTGGGGTAAGTTCCAGAAACTTTAGGAGGTAGGAAACAGCTGGAGAAGATCACTGGGTAGTGGAAGCCAGCAGGGGCACCAGGCTGCCCTGGAGCCTTCCTCTACTTCCTGCGCACCAGAGGTGACTCTCCTGTCACATGCACCTGCCATCATGACACTCTGCCCAAACACATAGGACAATGGTGGTATCTGCTGCCACCCTTCCTCACCCCGCCACCCCCACCCCCACTCCCAGTGGGTTATTTTATCATAACTTTGTGAACATTTCATGAACAGCTACTTTCTGTGGTTTATGAAGACTTTGACTTTACATAAATATAC
This sequence comes from Peromyscus attwateri, assembly GCA_902168425.1. NCBI lineage: Eukaryota > Metazoa > Chordata > Mammalia > Rodentia > Cricetidae > Peromyscus > Peromyscus attwateri. The sequence goes on along the minus strand of CABHPP010139844.1, from coordinate 32,239 downwards.
CCTGCTTCATTACGACAGCCCTGGTTCTTTTTTTTTTTTTTGGTTTTTCGAGACAGGGTTTCTCTGTGTAGCTTTGCGCCTTTCCTGGAGCTCACTTGGTAGCCCAGGCTGGCCTCGAACTCACAGAGATCCCGCCTGCCTCTGCCTCCCGAGTGCTGGGATTAAAGGCGTGCGCCACCAACGCCCGGCACGACAGCCCTGGTTCTAAACCAAAGCAGAGAAGCAGCATGTGCCTTCCCAAAGGCAAGAACGATCTCCACCAGGAGGCTCCTGTGCAAAGCACTGTGTTTCATGAGCACAAGTGCAGAGCAGAGCTCCTAGTCATGCAAGGGAAGCAGGGCCGACCCCGTGAGAATAGTTGCTCTTCTCTTACGGCTCTCAAATCCCAGTATGTGCCTGGTCACCTAAAAGAGCTTGTTCAAACAGCACTGCAGGCCTCCCCCATGGTTTCTGAATCATGAATAGCGTGGGGTACAAGAATGGCAATTCCAACAAGTTTCCAGATGATGTTAACCTCCACTGTAATATTAACACTCCCAGTCAGATGTTGCTTGAAAGGAAAAAACAATTTAAGTTTTCATTTTATAGTAACTACTTGAAGAAAAAAGTAGTTCGTTTTATAGATCTTTACAGCTGTGAGTAAAAAATGTCTCTACATTTCATTTTATGTAAACTGTTAAACATAAACTTTGAAACTTTCAGGGCTAGAGTGATGGCTTAATTGTTAGAAGTACTGGCTGCTAATCCAGAGGACTGGAACTCAATTCCTACCATCCACATGGCGGCTCACAATCATCTGTAACTCCAATCCCTTCTTCTAGCCTGTGCCAAAAATAAATAATTTTTAAAAGTTGTGCCAGGCATAGTGGCATATGCTTTTATTCCAGCATTTGGGACACAGACGCAGGAGAATCTCTGTGAATCCAAGGTCAGTTTAAGCCTCACAGGCACGTAGTGAGACCATGCCTCAAAAAAGAGAAAAGGAAACATTCATTAAGAAATTAAGTAACTAGTTAACTAATTAAATCAAGATTAGAGGTAGAAGTACAGAAACAGCCTCAGCTGAATGAAGCCTTAAAAACCAAAATTTACAAAAGAAAATTAAGAGTAGTGTAAAATCACAGAACGCAAAGACCAGAGAAATGCCCAAAGCAAACAGGGTCTGTAGCATATTCTCACCAGTATTCTTGGGGAAGGAGACAGTTGTACATGCAATCAAGGTTTTTGTTTTTCATTCTGTTTTGTTGTTTTAGTACAAGGTCTCAGTATGTAATAGCTGGCCTGGAAATCACAGAGATCTGCCTGCCTCAGTCAGTGCTGGGATTAAAGCCTTCACCACCACAGCCAGCTAAGTAAACCTTTGTTGTTGTTGTTGTTGTTGTTGTTGTGTTGTTGTTATTTGAGGCAGGGTTTCTCTGTGTAACACCCCTGGCTGTCCGGGAACTTGCTCTGTAGACCAGGCTGTCCTCAAATTCAGAGATCTGCCTGCCTCTGCCTCCCAAGTGCTGGGATTAAAGGCATGCGCTGCCGCCACCACCCAGCAGGTAAACCATTCTTTTTAATGTATTTATTTTTATTTTATGTACATTGGTATTTTGCCATGTGCTGTGGGATGTCCTGTATGTTGTGAATATATGTTGCAATGATTGACTGATAAATAAAACACTGATTGGCCAGTAGCCAGGCAGGAAGTATAGGATAGGTAGGACAAACAGAGAGGAGAGGCTGGGAGGTGGAAGCTGGGGGAGACGCCAGCCTGCCGTCCAGGGAGCATCATGTAAAAGCAACAGGTAAAGCCACGGAACACGTGGCGACATACAGATTAACAGAAATGGGCTGAGTTGAGTGTAAGAGCTAGTCAGTGGTAGGCCTGAGCTAATGGCCCAGCAGTTAATTAATATAAGTTTCTGAGTGATTATTTTATAAGTGGTTGCAGGGTCCATAGTGCTAGGCAGGACTGGAGAAAACTCTAGCCATGGTTGTCAGGTCCCCAGCAACTGGAGTTACAGACAGTTATGAGCTTCCATGTGGGTGCTAGGAATTGAACCAGGGTCCTCTGGAAGAGCAGTCAGTGCTCTTAACTACTGAGCCATCTCTCCAGCCCCCAGGTAAAACATATTTAATGTTGATAATTCAGTATGCATGCTAACTAATATAACTAACATAGATCAAGCCTAATATGAAGTTCAGACATTTTTTAAAACCCACAGCTATAAAAATATAAAATAAGCTAAACACAGAGCTAGAGTAAATTGTACCTGGCTGAGGTGAAGGAAAAAGGATGGGTACACCTTTCTTTCAGTCTCAGAAGAGAGCTTAATTAGACTGAGTAGAAATTTTAAGACTCTAAGGATACTGAGCTTACCAATGACATTATAGTATTTTTTCTATAATAAAATAAGCCATCATCTACATATATGTCAAAGATGAACTTATCAACCACACGATCTTAACACAGATTATCAACAGCACCTTGCAATACCTTAAATAAGAAACTATTTCATAAGAAACATTTGGGTCTTTATACTGATGACTAGAAGTCACCATACACTTACCAAGATATATGCAGCCAAAGCCACCTTGGCCAATAGGCAATCCTAGTTTCCATTCCTTTTTAGACATGTCGGTTATGACCTCCCCAGCAGCAAACTGCTCTGCAAGGTGCCTCTTTGCAGGACCCTGTCTTCCAGCCTGAGCTGCTTTTACCCGTGGCATTTTGCTCTGTAATACAAAACAAAGCAACTTTGTTCACAATTATAACCTTGGAAGTGTTCAAAACATCCCCCTACAGAAGGCTTCTACTCAGCAAGGACTGTTCAAGACTAAGGAGAAGGATGTCTACTAATTCTGGTCTGTAACAGCTAGGATCCTATTTGGTTGTCGCTAAGCTTTGAAGAGGAGACCGTAAATATAATGATCTATGCAATTATGGAAAGCACTTTAAGTCCCAGTGGCATATCATCTATGACTAAAATACTATTTAGTAACAACAAAACAAGAACTGTTTTGTGCAACTGAGGACAAGCATGCAATCAGAATGCACACCACCTAATAATGCAGCCAAGAGATCCTAAGTAATACGGATGCACTACGTCCAAGCACAAAGACTACAATCCCAATTAGGTATGCACAAGGGGGAAGGACAAGGGCATTTGGGGCACAAGAGCAGGTACTGAGTAGGAAGGCTGCACCAGCACCATGTATAAACCAGGACATGGGCTCAGCAGAGAAGTAATCCACACCACCAGCTAGCTCCACAATGTTTTGGCCATCCAATGTGTCCCTTCTGTCTAAGCATCCTAGAAAAGCATCTCATTCACTTTTCTCACTAGCACAAGTGTAACAGAATATTCTGGGAAAACTGTTTTACTGGGGAAGAGCAGGACTGGATTCAAAAGCTTTGGACCCCAAATACATAGCTGGCTAGCTGGGAAATCTTGATCAAAGCACATCTCTCTAAGCTTCAAATGCACTCAGGTATAACTCACTGCGCCGTGTACAATTTTATGTACATACATAAAAGTAAGCTGCATGATTTCAAATTCTTCTTTCTATTAATACTAACCCAAATGATTTCCTTAAGATTCTACAGTTCCCTAAAAACAGCAGAAAACTGGCCAGGCGTTGGTGGCGCACGCCTTTAATCCCAGCACTCGGGAGGCAGAGGCAGGTGGATCTCTGTGAGTTCGAGGCCAGCCTGGGCTACCAAGTGTGTTCCAGGAAAGGCGCAAAGCTACACAGAGAAACCCTGTCTCGAAAAACCAAAAAAAAAAAAAAAAAAAAACAAAAAAACAAAAAAAACAGCAGAAAACATAAAGCAGAGAGAAGGGTGCAAATGAAACAGCCTGGCCTACAACACTTAGAATGCTATTTCAAATAGGAGTCTGTTAAGATGTGACATTCTGAACCCAGATATACTAAACACATTATATTAAAAGATTTGTTTTCTTGAGACTGGAGAGGTGGCTCAGTGGTTAAGAGCACTGGCTGCTCTTCAGAGGCCCTAGGTTCAATTACCAGCACCTACATGGTAGCTCACAACTATCTGTACCAGGGGATCCCATGTCCTCTTCTGGCTTCCTCAGGCACCAAGCATGCACATGGTGTAGATATGTGGGCAAAATGCCCATATACATAAAATAAAAATACTAAAAAAATTAGTGCTTTATTTTCTTGTTTTTTAGATCATGTATAGAATGAGTGTGGCTGTCTGAGGAGCCAGGAGTATGGGATCCCTGGAGCTGGATTTACAGGTGGTTATGAGCCACCTGACATGGGTGCTAGAAGCCAAACTCGGTCCTTTGTAAGAACAGTATGTGCTCTTAACTGCTAGACTATCTCTCTAACCCTAGCCCCCACCCCCAACACACACCCACACACAGAGTATTAGACCGGACATTTCAGCAAATACCCTCCAATTATCACTACATGTGCATGAATTCCATACATGCAAATAGAGCTGCTGGGATAGTTAATTTTGGTTATCAACTTGACGACATCTAGAATCAAGTAAAACCAAGTAGCTCAACTGGTCATACTATGAAGGGCTTTTCTTGATTGGGTCATTTGAGTTGGGGAGACCTACTCTAAATCTGAGCCACACCTTCTGGTGGCAGCCCATGTAAAAGGACACGGAAGAAGGGAGCTTTTGCCTCTCTGACTGCTTCCATTAGTATCACTGGCAAGTTCATCTACTCTGTTGCTGAGGCATTCCTTCGCTGGTATTAGAACCTACTTGAGGATTCCAACTTAGATAAAGACCAGCAGCTCTCAAGGACTACCCTGGAACTCCAGCACTAGTCTGGGAGGGACTGTTGAGATATCTAGTCTTCTCTTTCCATCAGGAGACAGCCACTGTTGGACTATTCGAACCATAGCCTGCAAGCCATGCTAATAAATCTCCTTTTAATACACACATTCATTCTATCAGCCCTGTTCCTTTAGAGGTCCTTTATTAACTGATGGGGAAATCTTTTTTTTTTAATAGAATTTTTAAAGCTTTTATTACAGTGTGTATGGTGTGTGTATGTCCATGCCCAGACCACAGCATGTGTGTAGACATCAAAAAACAACTTTTGTTTTCAGATAGGATCTTCCTATGTAGCTTAGGCTGGTCTTGAAGTCATCATATATCCAAGGCTAGCCTTGAACTCCTTATAATCATGACTCTCCAGTTTACACTTGTCAGAATGGCTATGATCAAAAACACTGATGACAGTCAATGTTGGAGAGGATGCGGAGCAAAGGGAACACTCCTCCACTGTTGGTGGGAATGCAAACTTGTACAACCACTGTGGAAATCAGTATGGCAGTTTCTCAGAAAATTGGGAATCGATCTACCTCAAGACCCAGCCATACCACTCTTGGGCATATACCCAAGGAATGCTCAATCATACCACAAGGACACATGCTCAACTATGTTCATAGCAGCACTATTTGTAATAGCCAGAACCTGGGGAAATCCTTAAATCTAACTTTTCCCTAAAAAACACTTTGTGCATGTTCCCAATTTCAAACTTCTCTGAGGTGAAAATCACCTTCAAAGCAATGGAACTCGGGGCTGGCACTTCCTCAGATCAGTTCTCTCAAGGTGCTTTTAATCTGTGCTGAAATCTTGCCCAGTAGAATCTTGGTGACAGCCATGGCAACCAGGACTCCAAACATTGAGGAAAGATTAACTTCTGCACCTCAGTGGCAACTCCACTAGAAGAATGAACTCGAACACACGGCAGTCCCCAGCACTAACGAAATTTCTTCTAAACTTCATCCAGCTTGATGAAATCACAGCAGTTCCTATTTGATTATTTCCTTAGAGTTGTCAGAACAGTTTTAAATGACTTTAAAACACGTCTTCTATAACTCAAGTGTCTGAACAAACAGTTTTCTCTAGAATTCCTTTCCATGTGCAATAAAAATACCACACTGCAAATTAAATCTGCCTCAGCATTATTTCATATAAATCTGTGGTAAATAAAGTGGTGTGTGTGTGTGTGTGTGTGTGTGTGTGTGTGTGTGTGTGTGCGCGCGCGCTTCTCCAAATAAAACCCTTGGCTGTTATTTTGAGTTTTACTCTTGGGGCCAGCTATTTGGATCTTACTGTAATAATTAAGATCAGGAATGTCACTCCTAAAACTAGTTCTAGGGAGCCTCCCTGTATCCCTCCCCTTCACACCCCCAAACCATACAGGAAAGCACTAGGGCAAAACTCAGAACCCTAGGATAACATCCACAGTAAAACTGTGAAATAGTTTCCTGTCTCCAGAACACAATGTAAGTGGATACCGACAAGACTGGTACATACAGAACTTCAGAGCAGTGTATACTGTGTAGACACCAGGCTCAAGAGGATGCTGCAGCACAGATCAAAGTGAGCTTCACAAGAAAGAAGACTGGGTTTGTGAAAACACAAAGAGGGGTGGCAATGAGATGGACACAACACGGACACAACACACACACACACACACACACACACACACACACACACACACACACACACATCCCTTCAGAAAAACATTTCCTTACCCCAACCCATCCCCCAAAAAACCAGCTATGGCTATTTCAAAATAAAATAGACGTGCCAGCTGGGTGTGGTGGTTCTGTTAACCACGAATATCATGTATAAATGTGGAATGGCACATAGGAGAACAATAATCTCTCTCACTAATTCTTCCACAGATTATCCATGTTATCCACGGTCAAAAAGGTCCAAAAATTCTAAATGCGATACTCCAGAAATAAACAATTCACAAAGTCTAATACTGTGTGCCGTTCTAAGTACTGGATGCATCCAGAGCCATCACTCTGCCCAGCCCTTTGTGTGGGCATCCCTTTGCCTAGTGCATCTCCACTATATAGGCTGTCCTTCCATAGTTATAGGAGCCATCTCAGTTACCAAAGTGACTGTGCTATCAGTGATTGAGTTTAAATGGCACAGTAAGGGCTCTCCACTACCTCCCAATGCTTGGTCATTCACCTCATTTATCTCATTAAGGAGGCAATGTTCCCATCTCACAAGAACAGTGAGTACAGGACACAAATGTCTGGCGATACAGAAACCACAGGCACCTCACTTATCTGCTTTGATCTTGGTTACCATTACTCTTACTCCACTCACCTTATAAATTAAAGTAGGATCCATATTATACGCACTGCTCAGCAATGTGTATAGGCACCATACCAGCCATGGTTTCCGGGATCCACTGGGATCTTGGAATGACTCCCCTGGTTTAACAGAGGACTGCTATAATTAGGTGACATCTTTAATCTATTATTCCTTTGTTCCTTAAATTCACAAATGTGAAAGGGAGGAAGAAGTGAGAGATACAGTCTAAAATGCTGTACTTGAACTAGACACAGGTGTCTGATGCCTAGTGACAGAGTCAAAAGCAAAAGGATCAAGAGTTCAGAGCCTGCCTAGGCTACAAAGACAGATCCTGTCTAAAAAACCTAACTGTACGTGAAATTACCTTTTATGGAAAGCATACACATACGTACACAAGCCTTCATAATTAGCAGCCCTGCTCACCAAAAAAGTGTAGAAACAATAACCAATCCAGTAATTTAATACATGCATTCCCTAGCATATGAACTATACTCTTGAAATACTATTTCCATTCAAAGAATCCAGCCTCAGGCTAAGAGCTCACCCAGTAACATACCTGCCACAAAAGCATGAGGCCCTAAATTGAAACCCCAGGATGCAGTGGAAAGGCTGGCTGCTGTGGCATGCACTGTTAACCCCCCACACAGAGGAGGGAGACAAGTGGACCCCTGGGGCTCAACAGCCAGCTAACCTAGCCTAATCCCAGTGAGAGACTGTGCCTCAAAGAAGAAGGGGCATGGCTCCTGAGGAATAACACCGGACATGGGCCTCTGACCTCACACACGAGCCCACAAAGCCTCTTCCTGCCATCACAAATGTCCCTTTCCTAGTACGGACTTCAGGAAGCACAACTACCTTTGGTGAGCACTGCTGTGCCAGCTCTGTCTGAGATTTAGACCCTTCACCATGCTTCCATGTCCCTGTCTGACCAACATCACTGCAATCACTAGAAACCAACCCTCTTCTTTTCTTTTTTTTTTTCTTTTTTTTTTTGTTTTGTTTTGTTTTGTTTTTGTTTTTGTTTTTGTTTTTCGAGACAGGGTTTTTCTGTGTAGCTTTGGTGCCTGTCCTGGATCTCACTCTGTAGCCCAGGCTGGCCTCGAACTCATAGAGATCCGCCTGCCTCTGCCTCCCAAGTGCTGGGATTAAAGACGGTGCACCACCACTGCCCAGCCCCCTCTTATTTTCTAGTTTAGAGTAATAGGAAAGTCTCCTAGTTTCCAAGAACAGGGAAACTGGGTGTGTCAATCTACTGTTGCTTTGCAGGCAATTTCTGAAAAGGACAATTTCTTAAACCAGGAACCCATGCTCACAAAAATAAGATAACCACAGTCCTTGTCTTAGTTAGTTCTCTGAAGAACTGCAGACACAATTTCAATTAACCAACTCCATAAGTACATTAGAGGTATCTTCTAATAACGAAACCAACCTCTTATAGCACTGTGTCTACAAAGGAATACACAGAAAAGCCAACTTGTAACTTGTAAGTTTCAGTCTGTAATTCCAGTTCACTCAGCTCAAGCCTACTGTAATAACAGCCTCTGCAACAGAGGGAAGAAGTCGGTTCATCATCACAGGATTGTTACATAATCTGACCATTTCTTTTCCCTTTGATTCCAAATGAAATGCAGATGTAACTGAAAAGCACATCAAGATGCAAATCCACACTGCCCTTTGCTGAAATCACCCACTGTTACATTCTATATTAGCATATTCACCAAAATTTAATTGTAAACAGAGTGATTATAGTACTAAAGTTATTAAATACACAAAGCAAGCTTGGAACCATACATATTCAAAGAGAGTTTCAGCGGCAGATCAACTTTTATTTCTGAAACAATACCCTAATTAATAGTCAGTTCTGATGATAAAATGGTCCTCAGTTTTTCAGATAACAGTCCAAAAAAGTTCCCTATGAATATTAAAATAAAGTTTTGTGAATAGATCTAAAATCTCAATGGCTATATTTATCACAATACGATACTGTATTTAGATAACTGGCATTTTTTCAAGTCCTGAATTCAAATTTGGTGGGGTTTTTTTTATTTTTTTTTATTTTTTTGTTTTTTGTTTTTAAGCTGGAAAGCGGGTAAAAAGCTTGAATGAATCTTACACAATGACACTTACACTTACACTCACTAAACTCTACAAATTCACAGCCACACTGGGAAATCACATGACAGTGTGATGTTCACTACATACTGGATGACTACTTGTAAATTTTCCCTAAAATAGGTTATGTATAAGCTCCTTTAGGGGGTTACAGATTTTCATGAAATTTTCTTTAAAGCCATAAACTTTTCTGATGTGTTTCATACTGTACAGAAGCACATTTGATTCAGGAGAACTTAAAGCCCTTCCATTATCGTGGTACCAATATCTCTGCACTAGCCCCTTCTCCCACATACTTCTGTACACATTTAGTACAACTGTTCCCTTTTCGGAAGTGGTTAGTGAAATAGAAACTGTGCCTCTCACGGCACATGGTAAATCCTCCCTGTGTATAAGCTCCCCGGATGCAGAAACTGTCTTCTCTACAGTACACTGCACCCTGCAGGAACTAAACAAATTTCTACAGAGAGCAAAAGTTCCAGTTGTTTTTCACATCAAGTACCTGATGTCCAGCTTTCAGCTCACTGCACACAGCTCACTTGCAATGGGTACCAGCAAGCCTTTCAAAGGCTCAGCAAGTGCTCTCTAAAATGACTATGTCAAACCTTTGTTTTTCCTCAGAAATCCCAATTCCCCTTCCTAAACTGTAATTCTCAGCAAATGATGCAATAGCCTAGTTTACGAATAGAACACAAGTTTCAGAACGAATTCCCTTATCTTTCTAAGACACAAGCATACAAACCGCTTAACTCACCTCACATCCAACTTACTGTCCAGACCTGGCCTCCTCCTGTCAATGGATGAAGCCCTTCCATTCCCTTCAGCTGCCCTTCCTCCCTGTAACCTTCTCAACATGCATGCTATAAGATTCTTCCATAGGAGCTTTCCCTGAACAGGATGTGTGAGATGACCAGAGCTGGGGAAAGGCAGTGGGTAGAAGGTGGGCTGTGTTCACAGGGTGCCTGGCAGCAGCGCTGTGTGCTTAGGAACAACATGTCATGAGAGATGAGGGAAAGGCACATTTGGATCTTGGGATGTGGAGGTTAATGACGAACTTAGCAAAAGTGGAACAGTTCTCTGAATACCTGGGTCAGAAAGAACCTTCTCACTGGCCTAGTTCTTAGCACATTTTTCAATGTTCTGTTGTCTTTTTGCTAATTTGTATGAATTCCTTTTCAATATATATTCCATCTACAAAATGAATATAATCTTGAACCCAAAGTCATAAATGCTCCGCAGTGCCACTGTCACAAGTCACACTGAGGTGGGAATGAGTTTACAAGGGATCAAAGTCCACTCCTAAAAAGCAGAAGGTAGGAGGAGGCCCTGCCTCCTTTAACAAAGTCAGCATCACTACAATGATGAACTTTGACAGTGCACACCATCTGAAGTGAAAATGAAGACTGCTGATGCAGTTCTGCCCTTGTCTGCGAGGTCTTAGGTCACCGCTGTCCTTGCTGCAGCACTGACAGCAAGCACACTGTGCCAGGAAACAAACCTAACTCTAAAACGCAAGTGCCAGGCTTGCTAATCTGCGTTCACTGCTGTCCTATACATGGAAGCCAGGAATTGGAAACAGCCTAGGTGTGTTAGTGGATGAACGGATAAAGGAAATGTGCTACATTTACACAGTGGAATCTTACTCAGCTGTTAAAAAAAGACAGAAACATGAAATTCACAGGTAAATGGACGGAGCTAGAAAAAAATCATCCTGAGTGAGGTAACCCAGACCCCAAAAGGCAAACATGGTATGTGTTAGCTTATATGTGAATGTTAGCTTTTAAGTGTTTGATAAGCAAATAACCACAGAAGTTAGATATAGAGTAAGGGACCATGGGGGGGGGGTGTCCTCCCAAGGAAGGAGAAATAAATCGTGGAGGGATAGATAGGTAAGGAGGGACTGAAATAGGAGGATTAAACAGAAAGGGGAAGAGAAGAGGGAACGGAAGGGAGGGAATATGGGGATGGACAGCTACACCAAGGGCCATTTAAGGGGTCATAGGGAAACTCCGCACAGTAGAAGCTTCTTAAAATACATACACACACTGAAGAAATTCAAATGGAACCACTACATAACCGGGGAGAGAAAGCCTCAATTAGACATCTCTCACCACCAAGTGAAACCTCCAGTGCCAGGAATGGGTTACACCTAATTGAGTTGCTGGCCAAAGGGGCCCCATGGAAACCCTCAAACAACCCAAGCTATTGCCAAAGCAATCGGTTGCTCTCCACAAACTGATGGTAAGGCCCTATAGTTGAAGACAAAATCTACACAACTCATCAAACATGGAGAAGTTAAGCTGGTACCTACCTAGAGCCATCACCCTACTGGAAGGTACTCTGCAAGATACCAGAGGAGAAATGTAAACACCAACCCAGCTGCAAACCCTTTGATCTTGGTGACCTGCCTGCATAATATGCTGGAGTGAGAGTGGCACAGAAGTTGTGGGAGTAACCAAGCACTATCTGATTAGATTTCAGGCCCACTCCACAAAAAGAAACCCATGTCTGACACTGCTCAGGTGGCCAAGAACCTGAGACTAGATAAGTCATAGACCTAGGGGGAAGCCAAATGCTACTGCTGTGCTAAAGGGACATAGCAATAAAATGATTCCTAACACTCTGCTTTACTCATACATCAGTGTCCTGCTCAGCCATCGTCAGAGAAGCTTCCTCGTACAGCAGATGGGAACAAATACAGAGACCCGCACCTGGACAATGGGCAGAGGGAGAGACCTCAGAACACTCAGTTCTAAGTGTCTTCATCAAATCCCTCCCCTCAGGGCAGGCTACTTTGCCAAAGATGGGGGAGAGAGACTGTAAAAGCAGGGATGGAGGACACCAAGGAAACAAAGCCTTCCAGACACAACAGGACTGACACACATCTGAATGCACAGAGACTGAGGCAGCATGCACAGGCCTGCACAGGTCTATGCCAAATGGGGTTCCAGGGCTGAGAGGGGAAGTGGACACAAGGCCCCGTCCCTAACCCAGAAGCTATTTCCAACATACAACCACTCACAAAGGAAAACTTAGTGTTCTCCAACAGTCTCTCTGGCTATACAAACCACACTTAAGGGCAGGCCAACACAAAACTAACTCAGTGGTATTTTTGGAGGGGCTTTGTCTCATAATGCTTTGCCTGGGCATTTATTTATCTCACAGGTCTTTTGCTTATACATTATAGTTTCTGATTTTGTGTTTGTATGGGATTTCTGTGTGTATGAGTGGGTCTCTGCATCTGTATGTGTTTCTTGTGCTGTTAGTTTGTCTCCCCCCCCCCCCCCCCCCCCCGTTTTGTCCTATTCTTATTCTGGTGTGTTTGCTTTAGTTGTCTGTTTCTAATGACAGGGAGGAGAATGAATGAATTTAGGTGGGTGAGCAGGTGGGAAAAGTTGGGGGAGGGGAACCGTCAGACTATATTGCTGGGGATGAAGCTTAATGGATAGAGCACCAGCCCAGCAAACCAGAAGCCCTGGGTTGATTCCCAGCACAACCCAAAATGAAATGGTGAGACACAGAGGCCTGTAATGTAATCCCAGCCACCTCAGAGGTGAAAGGTGAATTTCAAGTTCATCCTTGGCCTCAGCCAGCTCCAGGCCCATCTAGGCTACATTAAACCTTGCCTCAAAACCACAAGAGAAAACTTAGATGCCTTCTCCTGGGCTGGAGAGATGGCTCGGTGGGCAAAGGGAGTTGATGGCCACACGAGTCCAGCAGCCTGAGTTTAATCTCTGGTGCCCACATAAAGGTAGAGAACTGACTCCACTAAGTCATCCTCTGACTTCAGTATGCATGCTAAGGCATGTGTACCGACATGTACACATCATGCATGTATAGACATACATACTCTAACAATAGTAAATTTAAAATAAATATTAAAATATTTAAATTAAAATGCCATCTATCCAAGGGTAGTAAGAACAAAGGCAGGAACCAATACCAGCAAGTAGGGAGAGAATGGAATTTAAAACATGGTCTGCTGAGTGCACAAGAAAGTGACATTTAAGCAAAGAAATGAAGTGAGGGGCAATGAGCCACACAGATGCTGTAGAGACAGTATCCCACACTAAGGCAGAAGCACGTGCCAAGGTATGAAGTGGGAAATGTCCAGTTTGTGCTTGCAAACAGTGGCGCCGTGGCTGGGAAAGAACTGGCCAGGAGAGAGGTTGAGGGCAGGCACAAAGGGGCAAGTCTCACATTTGGGCTTATAGTAAGAACTTTATCTGTGAGTGATATGGGATTGGAAGGTCTTGAACTGACATGATTTGCTAGCTTGCATGTCAACAGGATCACTCAGCTGCAGCATTGAAAGCAGCCTGTGAGGGGGGCAAGGCAGGAACAGCTACCAGTTGCTACAAGGGCATTGCTAATGGAATAATCAATGAGCACATTCATCTTTATTGAATAATGAGAATGTCAATTCAAAAAAGTAATCGCACCAACTTTTAGCAGCTAAACAGGAGTACAGAATAACTTGATTTTTTAACAGAATAAGTTGGGTTTTTTTGTTTGTATTTTGTGTTAACTCTATACAAGCTACCCTCCCTTTAAAAGACAAGTCTGCAGCACCAAGTAGGAGCAGGGCATGCCCATCACCTCTTACTAAGAAACACCAAATGAGCCCACGGATTCCAAAGCATGGGAAACCAAAAGGCCAGAAAGCAAAAACTAAATAGAACACAACCTCTGGCCTCAGTAAGCTACAATTGGCTTCATGCAGACATCAGTGAGGAATCAGTACCATTCCCCAGCTTCAGGGAAGAGTCAAGAGTCTTCCAGGTAAGGAACATTTCTAAACCTTTGACAGACTGTTTATTAAAGACAACAGGCAGCTGTAGACAGCTGTGAGATCAAATCTTGCCCAGGGCATGGAGGAAAGTGATGCATCTTCCCATGATGCAAGTTCTCAGAGGCTGCAGCTGTGAGACTGTCTGCTGTCCCTCACTTTGTTCACAATGCAGTTCATTTGTTGTGCACTGCTCTGGTACCCACAAGTGGCTATACCAGAAGGCTTTAATAAAAGCCCCCTTGGGGCTGGACAGATGGCTCAGTGGTTAAGAGCACTGGCTGCTCTCACAGAGGACTGTGGTTCCATTCCCAGCACCTACATGGCAGCTCACCATTGTCTGTAACTCCAGCTCTAAGGGTTCTGACACCCTCACACAAACACACATGTAGGCAAAACACCAATGCATATAAAATAAAACTAAATAAATAATTTTTGAAAGAATTTAAAAATAAAATAAATTTTTAAAATGTAGTAAAAGCTCCCTCTGTGGCATCTTAGAAATTGGTTTAAAATCTATATAAATCACTAAATGAATGATTCAGTTCAAACCAAAACCATGTTTTTCCACCTCATCCTATCTACAGCCCTGACCGGTTCCTCTGCACTCTAAACTTACTGGGGATTAAGTAATGACTTGTTCCAGTACAAACAGTTTCCTGCCAAACTATTATTAAGTCAGCAAAGAACTTCCTCACTTCTTCTGCTAAACTTCATCAGAACAATCTGAAAGCAATTTATCTAGATACAACTCTCTCACAATTAAGCAAGCTAATCAGAAGCTGATGGATGCCTCTGAGCAGTGCTCAGGAAGCATGTGAAAGTCATCTGCAGAGACCAAGTCCACAGAGACACATGCCACCAAGAGGGGTACCCATTGTTCCCACAAATGTACAAGTGAGTCAAACCTGTAAGAATCATCAGTAAAGCTGGGCATGGTGGCCCACACCTTTAATCCCAGCACTCGGGAGGCAGAAACAGAAAAATCTCTGAGTTCGAGGCCAGCCTGGTTTACAGAAAAAGTTCCAGAACAGCTAGAACTATACAGAAAAACCCTGTCTCAAAACCTCCCACCATCACCCCAAAAAAGAAACTGTCAGTAATAACCAATACTGTCTGACATAAAAACCCACAGTACAGACAAACCCTGGGATCCCACTGGGGCACCAGACAGTGTTCTGGTTTCAGAGGAAATCCACTATCAAACAAAGCACAGCAAGTACCCATGGCTAGATGGTACCTTTTGTAACATGGACCCATGAGTATCAAACTGAGAATACAGAAGGCAGTCTGGAGCTGACAACCTCAGAACTCCATAGATCTCTTCCTGAAAGCACTAAGCTGAGCAAACGTGATGGGTCTTCAACGACTGTCACACCTACAGTGCTTCACACCTAAGCTGGAAAGAGCTAAGTGACGACTCACACTGCAAGTTCTGGGAAGGGGAGGTGGGTATGTGCAGGAGAAAAAATGTTTTCTAGTCCCATTTTTCACTTGTATTAGAAAATTAACATTTGACTATAAAGATTTTGTAGGGTAAAATATTTAAAATACAGTATATGTACTTCTTCAACTCGTATTTCTTTAGCTCACTTCTAAAAGAGCTGCATTAACAGCAGAACTCTCGTGTAACTGAGAACACACAGCATGGAAAATTCAAGCCACTCCTTGCAACCACCTTCCCCTCAGAAGGGAGGGTTCTGCCAGGCCTCTAAGCACACTTCTCCTTCTAACTTGATGTGGACAGGAGATAATCTACCCCGAGGTTCCAACAGGTCTCCCAGAACCAATTCCCCAGCGAGGAGCCCACTGCAGAAACACAACCATCCACTACACTCTATTCTTCCCAGGTCAGAGTGGGACAGAGCAAGCTTGAGATGCTGCCTCTAGGGAGGAGCCCCACTCCTCACCTTAACCCAAGGGAAAATGCTAAAATCTTTCTTTGGGGAAAGCAAATGCTAAAATCCTCTCGACAATTAGCAACTCAAGTATATTACTAATATTTCACACAGTAGTTTTTTAAAAAGAACTTAGACATGCTATACCTTTCCTAAAACCACCTCTAAACTCTGTCCATGGTTATTCTTCCGGGGAATCCTAGTTAAATCTATCAATATCTTCCCAGAACAGCTACTGAGCTGGTCCTGATCCATCCTTGGGGCCCAGCTCTAAGGAGGATCTCCTCAAATATGCTAGGCAAATGATAACAACTATAGAATGAAAATGTATCAGTAGTGTGCTGTAGTCATTTAAAAAATCATGAAGGAACTTTTTACTCTATGAAAACAGCTTTTATAAGAAACACACAAAACACTTAAGCCATAAAGAAGTGGTAAATTGACAAAATAAAAATGGAAATTCAACCACAGGTTATAAAAAACAAAAAGAGAAGCACTATGAACTCAAAAGACAAATGAAAACTATCTGCATGCAAAACACAACAAAAGGTTTGTTTCGCATTATTCAAAGAACCCTTTAAATTATAAGGAAAACTAGGCAAAAGCCAACAGGAAAAGAAAGGAAGTGACAAGGACGGACGATTCACAGAAGCAGCACACCTGGCTTTAAGAGCAGCTCCTACAGGCATTTCAGAACTGACGAACGGAAAGTGACACAGTACCCAGCCACACGATACTCACCCCCTCAACAGCTGCCAACACGGGGTCTACTCCTCCAGCTCCTCCTAAAGCCATCTTAAAGGAAGCTGTAGACATCAGAGCCCTTCATAGGGCAACATCCTCCATCTATCATTACCTAACAAAATTAATCATTTCTCAATCACATCTAAGGGCCCCAGCCTCCCCACTGTCTCCAATTGAATCTTTTTACATGGTGACTCTGCTGTTCAGAACCCAAAAGCTAATCCTGATCTGAGTGCCTCCTCCCTATGCCTTCCTTCACCCTCTGTTGTCTGTCCTGTAAAAAGCCATGAATTTGAATTTGTTGAATGTGGCCCTATAATGTTCCTGTAGTTTTCTGTTTTGGATGCTGGGCTTAAATTGGGCTTCTTCTGGTACTGTCATTCACTGCCAAAGGCTGCCATGAACACACTGCAGTTAAAGTAAGTTACTGCTCTTGCAGGGAGGGGCACAGTGAGCACAGACAGAAGTTACTGGAGCCTCAGGACTCAGCACTGGTTTGGTAACTGGGGACAGAAGATTCTCTGCACTGGCTGCTGTCAGAGGAAATGATCAGCTTCACCACTCTGAATCTGCAGTGTGCAAAGCAGTAGCCACGCCCTTGGCTGGGGATTCAGTAGGCAGCAGCAACCATGGTTTTGTCTCCCTGTAAGTGCAAGCAAGCTCCAGAAGTTCAGGAATGTTCTTTCCTTTTTACCACGTTCAACCTGTAGCCTGCTGTTCACATGCACCTAGGGTAGCTATGAATGTGACCCAAAACACAATCACAAACTTCCTTAAAACATGAGATTGATTTGCAACTTCTTTTGTAACTCAACTGAGTGGTTCTCCAGCATGAACTCTGTAGATGACGACAGTGTCGCAATACAAAGTGTGACACACCTGCTAAGCTATAAAAGCCCTTCAAGTTGGTCACCATGCCCTTCTGATACAAGGCCCAGAAACCTTGGAGAAAGATGTTCCAGGTCCCCTTCCCCATTCCTGTTCCAAACCTCAGCCACACTCCTACAGGGAACCTTGTCTCTTTAGCTGAAAATGACTATTTGGAAGTCCGTGCCTCCTAAGACCGTCACTGCCCTTGATGTTAGACATATTGTCATCACAATAATGCCACACTGCTGTCATAGTACTGTTTAATACGATCACTTCCAGGTCTTGAGCAGAGAGCTACAAATTGATTTTAAAGGAAAAGCACATCCCAAGTTCACAATAGCATTTCCTATTCACATTTAAGATCAGTGTTCTCAGCTCCTCAGACTACACAAGCCTCACTTTTCTCCTCCGTTATAATCTTGGTTCCTAACTATTTTTACCTAACTCTAACGGGTATGTTTTTCTCTTGGAATTTTCAAAATTCTACACAACGTTTAGGAGGCCAAGGACATAGGCCAAGCAAGGTATAGTGGGTTCAGGGGGACATTACTCCTCTCTGTCTCTCTCCTCACAGAACACACTGTTCAGCATCACTGCTAGGGAACAGGTAGAGTGCATTACTTATCTGCTGCTTCACATGACTTCTTTCATTACCAATACATCCTGAACGCTTGCAGCAAACAAGCTCAATACAAATACAAATTAAAATTATTGTCAATTGATGGCTTCAGCTACAGATTACTCAAATTCAAAGTCAGAAAATACACTGGGTTGCTAAGAGTAGAAGAAAAAGGGTACATCGATTTGGCATTATCTATCAAATCTGTAAATCATAACATCTTTGGTACCTCAAGTTCACTTCCAGCAATCATCCTATCTGTTCAACTGCAGCAGCATAACAAAAGACCAGAAACACCCTCAGCTTACAGCACAGGGAATTCAGCAATGGAACATAACTTTTTTTTTCAATTTTTGAGACAGGATCTCACTATGTAGCCTCAAACTCACAGAGGCCTACCTGCCTCTACTTCCACAGTGCTGGGATTAAAGGCGTGCATCAACCACCACTCCTGGCCAGAAAACAATTTTGGAAATAAGGTGGTTCTACGTAAACAGCCAGAGTGACCTAAAGAGAAGCTCTGAGTGAGAAGTACCAGAGTGTCTTTGCGCACCCTACTCACATAAAGCAGACAGCCAACCAGAGTGCTGTAGATACTGGGATGTGTGTGACGGGCACCTCCAGGAGCTCTGAATAACTGTGTCAATGTGTGCACATATAATGAATTAATAACAGAATGCCTCAAAGGTAGGAAGGTTAGTCTTCATTCTTTAAACATTTATAATCACCTTACTGTGTACCTGTATTAATTTTTAAAGTAAGCTAATTTTAAAGAATTCTTCATGAACAGTAAATCTTACTAATGTCAACTGCAGCTTTTCAGTGTTCTTCATGTGGAACTTGCCAATGCTTCTGTACAGCAGAACCTCATGAATCAACCCTGCACACAGCCCCAAGTTACATCACAACCAACGCATCAACTGTAGAAAAAAACTCAGCACCTCCCCCCAAAAAAACACAATCATACCTTCGTGCTTTGATAATAACACCTAAGTCACTCTTTACAGAACAATACTGACTCTAGCTTGAAAACAGTCATATATCTCTTGAAGACTAGCAACTGAAATTGAACATTGACATAATGTTCCTACATAAGTATCATCAGTTATTTTTGCTCAATTAATCCTAAATGAGTAAAAATATGAATGAATGAGTCTATAGTGTAAAGACTCAATTAACCATTAATTACAACACACAGCTCTTACATACAAATGAATGTAACTAAAACCATCACTGTTAAGCGACTA
Organism: Peromyscus attwateri; assembly: GCA_902168425.1. Lineage (NCBI taxonomy): Eukaryota > Metazoa > Chordata > Mammalia > Rodentia > Cricetidae > Peromyscus > Peromyscus attwateri. Next base: position 12,858 of record CABHPP010139844.1, on the reverse strand, counting down.
CATAGCAGGCTCTATGTTGAGTGACTTAAACACATTATCTCTGATTTTATAACAGCCACAAAATGTAAGTACTACAATAAGTGTACATACAGGGAAAATGCTTAAGTGAAATGAAATAATTTACCCATGGCCTCAGAACTAAGTAGCAAAGCAAACTACCTATACAAAGCATTCACTGTTGCAAAAGCTACCTTCCTGACCCTTAAAGAGTATATACTACAGAACATGTCTTTTGCAAAAAATTACTCTAAAGGTGATAAAATATTCCCTTTAATGGCTAACAATATACCTATATACTTAAATACTTGGGCAAACAAGAGCATGCGCCACACTGCTTCAAGTTCACTTCTACGAACTGACTGCAGAGTGGTGGGGGGGGGGGGGGTTGGACATGACAGCAAAAGCAGGTGATAAAATCAGAAAGATGCTACTTTAGAATCACACTATTACCAGGCACAGACAGAGCTTGTGCCTGTGGGAACAGCTACTTGGAAAGTTCAAATAGAGGAATCACACGGGCCAGGAAGTGTGAGGTCAGCCTCAGCAACAAGAAAATCATATGTGTCAGTGTGTGTATCCATGTGTCCATGTATGTGTGAATATACTGACAGAAATTTTGTTGGAATAATACTACACAGGATATAAAGTAAAGAAAACAATTCCTCAATCAACATGGTGTCCTAAGACTGTATTCCAGAGTCAGATTCTTCAGCAACCCATCATGGAAATGACATCATTTTATGTTAACATCTAAAAAGCCCTAACAAAACTAAGAGTCATACCAGCTTACCTACTAAGAAAGCAGTGTTGCCAGGTGTGGTGCATGCCTTTAAACCCAGCACTCCAGAGGCAGAGGCAGGAGAGCCTCTGTTGAGTTCAGATGGTCTACATAGCAAATTGTAGGCCAGGTAGAGCTACACAGTGAGACCCTGTCTGAAAAGACAAAGAGAGAAAGAGCAAGAGAGAAAAAGAACAAGAATGCTCACAAGCATGCGAGCACACTGCATGTGTCAATCTCAAAGCTGGGAACCCCATCTTACTGAAGAATCCCTTGAGTTTAGTAAATGAACCTATTGACAAAAAAACCAACAGATACTTCTAAAACTGTGCTGATGCATCCCCAGTTCTCCTCCACCACCCCCACAACCTATTGACAAAAAAACCAACAGATACTTCTAAAACTGTGCTGATGCATCCCCGGTTCTCCTCCACCACCCCCACCAACACCCCCATGAGCTCAGTCAACAGTCCAATTCTCCAGTTCTTTTTTTCTCCTATTAAAATGAGCAACTTGAAATAAAGTCTAAGCCAGGTGTTCTACCTCCTGTCTGAAGAAGGAATGGCAGTTTGTTCTAGAAGCAGTTGTGAACCACAGAGGTGCTATCAAAATGACCAACAGGTGTGCATTTCTAATCTGAGATACCCAGGGTTGGTCCTAGAGGACTGCTGGTCTAATCTGAGGGACCCAGGGCTGTGTGCTGCCATTAGAGAGTGTCAAAAGCATATACCCAGTCTAAGAATTCTCTTAACTGCCTGCTACTACAGAATGAACACTCCCTGAACAGAATGGAAGAAAAACAAAAAGAAAAATGTTTTTGGATTGAAAATAAATCAATGTGCCGGACGGTGGTGGCACACTCCTTTAATCCCAGCATTCAGGAGGCAGAGGCAGGCGAATCTCTGGAAGTTCGAGGCCAGCCTGGGCTACAGATTGAGTTCCAGGGCAGTCCAGGCTATCACACAGAGAAACCCTGTCTCAAAAACAGAAGGAGAGATGGGGAAGGGGGGGGGG